>WEIS01011074.1:325-35812 GCA_013389965.1 Todus mexicanus
GCATTCCGAGCTGGTTTGGTTCGTACTTATCATAAAAATGAAAACTGCTGGAGCATAAAGAACTTACAAAAAGGAAGCATTACTGTGGATTTAGTACAGTTGGTGTTTGATACACTGAGCTGTATTCATCACATAGACTGTGTCAAGACATTGCTTACAATGCATCGGATCATCTTACAGGCCATAAGCAAGCACGGTATTTAAATGGAATGATGCATTTGGTATCATTCGGAGTTAATTCTTATATAATAAAGTATTTTAAAAAAGCAAGTAGCATCCATTTCCAACCTAATCTTTCTTTAAATTTATCTGTGTTTAACTGCATTTTTCTCGTCAGCTTAGAAAAAGCAAGTGTAACTGAGAAGGCACCAAATTTTAAAAGGGTATTACAAAGACATTTAGTGAGGACATGCTATTTATTGGCTGCTTGATGGTTGTAAGGCTTAAGCGCATCACAAACACAAATGGGCTTATTTCACATCTTCCTGAGACCAGTAAACATTAGTAAGACTCCCGTTCACAGACAGCGAAATAGTGTGATTCGATGACGTGCCTGTGCTGAAAATGGAACCAGATTTCCTTTACTGCTTTAACTGCCACTCTTAAAATTTTTAACCGGTTTTAGCCCCCTGCTGAGGGACGCCTCTTCCCCTGTTAAACTTATCTATCCATCTAGATGCTGTAGTTGTCAGTGCCAATATGCAAATCCAGCCTCCTCTTCAGTATTTAGACATAACAAAGGAGACGTAAGTGTCAGTGGAGCTCTGGGAAAAAGCAGAGCTGTGCTGCGCCTGTTGGAGGGTTCCCCAGTCCCATTACACACAAACAGGAGTTGTGTTGCTCATTACTAGGACCATTGCTTTGCCTTTCTTCTGCAGGACATAGCTCACCTTCATGGGGTCACCCAACCAGCCTGCAGACATAGGTGAGACGAAACACATCCCATACTTTGAACTGGGAAAGTACAATTTGATTTATTCTGCAGGATGAGTAGTTCCCAGAAAAACTTTTTTTATTAAATAGTTCATAGGCAAAATTAGAATCCATGTGTAGTTTAAATGGTTGGTTACCAGCCCCAGTAGTTCTTTCTGCTTGAAAGAATGACCTAAAATATATCTCTCTTTCAAAGTTTTATCAGTGTGTATCCTCATTAAAGGATTCTTCTGTCAAGAGTACTGACTTTTTTTTCCCCCCATGCCTTTATGTAGATGATATTCTCCTAGATCACCCACGTGGACTTCAGTAACTTTCTAGGGGTTGAAGTATGGAAAGAACGTTTGAAGGAGATTCAATTAAGTATGCTTGAAATTTGTGCCGAAGTTTACTTTTTTCCCCCTCGCTTCAAAACATCGACAGACTGTCCTTGGTTTTGAAGCTTCTAGTTTTCAAGGCTCTCACCTTGCAAATCTCTACGTATGTGCTTTATTTCTGAAGTGTATACAGACCACAGTCAAAGCATAGGCATATGTGTGCGTAGGACTCGGATGTCGTCTGGCAGATGGTGTCATGGTACCTACATTTCTTCAGAAGTCAACTGAAGCCTTCCGTAATTTCATGGAGATAAGTAGGAAAGCAATTTCTGAGTGCATTATAGTGTTATTCCCTCAGAATTGCTTAGAGGGAATAGCCAACACAGCATACAGAAAACTGTGGCTAACCTACACGCTCCGCTGCTGCGTATGTGAAAGTTGAATGCCAGAGTTTGTCTCTTTATTTGACATTTACAAACAGAAGAACAAGATATTATCCCAGCAAAACAAATATTTTTCCATAGAAGGAAAAGGCATACATCAAAATCAAGGAGAATAGCCCTGAGTCTGGAATCTTAATATAACTGTTAGCTCATTAACATGAAACTTGGCAGGTTTTGTACGTCCCAAAATGTCCTTATCTCTGCAGAGCTCTGTGCTGATTGCTGAAGGTGATTTTGAGACAAAACACTTGCATAACGGTACGATACAATTTGTCTTTGTGTCAGAGGGAACCGCTTAAATGACTCGAGGTAAGTCAGTGGAATAGTGTAAGCACATGTTTGCCCATGGTCTTACCTGAAGATATAGTTGAGCTTGTATTACAAAGAATTCAGCTGTATAAATACCTCGTGCCATCTGTGTATGGCAGGGGAATTGAGCCAGTAGAAGCTCAAGACCTGTGTCAGTGTTCTCACAGAAGGACTGTTTATGAACAGATGTTATGTGGTGTTTTTCACAGAAAATGGGCTCTGGAGAGAGAAAATGTCTATCAATTACTGAGGTATTATGTATAACAGCAATTTTTAACCTTGAGAATGATACTTAAAAGTTCTCTGTGAAATATTCAGCGCCGCGACCACTTCCTTTGTGCAAAGTAACATACGCCCTTGCATATTGCAAAAATTCTTTTTGATATTGCAGTTTAAGTTCCTTTGAAGAAGATATTTTAGCTATTGTAGAACATACTATTTCCCCAGAAGAAAAAAAACCCCACACGACAGTGTCCTGACTAGAAAACTTTTCTCAAAATCAAGCTGGGTTTTCAAGATCAGATTCTTGTATGTTATGTTTTGTTTCCCAGACCTACAGAATTAATGTAGGTATTCAAAAACTGTAGTTTGCTAAACAGATTGAAACATTATATGAATGGAAAAAAAAATAGGTATTCTGGGCTAGCCGCTGTCCAAATCTCAGTATTTGACACTAATTTCAGTAGGGTGTTTGGAAGAATGAGGTCTTAATCTTAGTGAATAAAGATGAATTTACTTGAAACTCTAAAATCAGACAATATTCTGTAAAATTCAGTAATTATTATATAAGTGTATTTGTTTAACAGATTGCCAATGCTAGTTCTATTAGAATAGTCATATCTTTCTTTCCATTTTAATCCTTTCTGTAAAACTCTTGACTTCAGAGGACCTTTGAACTCGAGTATTCCACGGTACAATGTTAAAAACAGAGCCCCCAGTTACCACAAACAATTACAGCTATCAGCATTGTACTGCATTTCACCAAGCTGCTCTTGCTTCAGGAGACTAACTGTATCTTGCAAAAATGCCCTGTTATTAAATATTCTTACATGGGATGTCTCTATGTCGCAAGACCCTTATGTGACCTATGGACAGACACCATGTTTTGCATAATATATATACCTTCATTTTCCTCTAGCTTTCTTATTATTTATTCAATAAAACCTTTTTTTTTTTTCTTGCTGACAGCAGTTGTATTTATAAAGCTAAATCCAACACAGCAAAATGTTCAGCACTTTATAAACTAAACGCTAATGTTTTATTTATGTGCAATGAACAGAGAAAAAAAGAACTGAATTGATGTTTACCTAACAAGCTGCAAAAAAGTGCAGTAACATAATAGTGAAGTTCATAAGCATTCTGGCTTGTAATTTTTGGTGTCAACATTTGAATTGCAGAAAGAGCTTATGCAGACATAGCACGTATACAAGTGCAGTTTAGATCTACATCTATAAAAATAACATCTGTTTAAGCATACATTACATTTAAAAATAACTGTACAGTGATCAGCTGGTTAAGTACAGTTAACCAGATGCCGTTTTAAAGTGCCAGATGGAACAATGAAACTAAGATTGAAAATTAAAAAATACTGTGAAAGGTCAAATCAATTAAGCAACCTGTTTTGTTGGCATGTAACAGTTAAAAGTAAGTTTAAACTACTTAAGGAGTGAGCAATGTGAAGATGAAGCAGTTAATTTTTAACTTGCTATTTAGAAGAGGGAAAGATAAAATGCATGCCGTAGTTCCAGGGTCCCTTGGCAAGTCTAGGGGGATACTGGGGAAAATAGACACGGTTAAGCAATGTTTGCTTTGTTTTGCTTTCAATTTAAAATAAATAATATCTCTGTCTTTTAAGTAATATCTTTTATGGCAGTCTGAGGTCTTGCAACACATTTGCAAACACCTCTTTCTCCTGCCCTATGACCAGTGAGGGACTCTGTGGCCAGATCTGGTCCCTGAGTTTGCTCTTTAGCAGTGGGGTGGTGCCCAGAGGGGACAGGGATGGGCTTGGGCACCCACCGACACCAGGGCATGTCATGGGAAGGAGCCGCCCCTTGCACTGGGACTCTCTAAACCCAGTTTATTTCTTGAAACTAAACCAACCTGCATGAGGAGCAACATCCTATAAGGAGTGTAACATGCAGTTTTGGAAACAGGCATGTCGCTGTGGTTCTGTGAATAAATGACAAACATGTATTAAAATTGCACCAAATAATAAAACGCTGAGAGACAGATACACGGAAAAGAGATCTTATCATCCTAACCTGTTCTAAGCACAAGGGGAAGAATAACATCTCTGAAATATCTGAGAGCCAAGGTATTTTTTTTTTCTTCAGTCCTAAGCAGTGTTAAATTTGCAATCTTCATTTAAATTTTGGGCAATAGGGTAGTTGTACCCTTTCTGTAATCAGAAACGTGTAATGACACTTGCAGGCGAGGTAGCACTCATCGCCGAGGAGGGAGAAAGCATTGATTTTCCAATGGAGGTGACTGCTTCTACTTTTTGTTGATTTGTTATTACTATGTATTTCCTAGCAGTAACTGCTTCTCAAATCGCCGCAGCTCAGAATCCTTATAACACAAGTATGTTGCTGGATAATCCTCCAGCAATGGTGCAGAAACCAGGGACATCAGCAGCTGTTTTGGAAGCAGGGTCTAGGCACCAAATGTGGGAGAGCCATGGGGTTCCGGAGGTCGAAGGGAGATGCTCAGCTGCCTTGGGGAGGAATAGCCCCGGTCGGCAGCAACAGCGGTGCCATCCATCAGTGGTCTGAGTGCGGCCGTTAACGAGAACGGGAATTTTTCCTCAATGAGTGTAGGGCTATTTTCAACCTAGGAACTTGGTGTTGTTCCTTTGTTTTAGTAACTTTGTTTATATCTGGTTGGCAGAGGCGAGGGGAGGAGGGCAAAGCGCTGGGGCACATTGCTCCTTCCTGACACCTCCTCTCTTGCTCCCACAGTTCCCAGTAAAAAAAAAAAAAAGCAGCTGTACCTCTCTCGCATGCATAGCCAACTGTTTAGACCAAGAACACAATGAAAAGATTCTGCGGCTGTTAAAATAAATAGCTTCCCGGTAGGGGGTGGAATAGTATGGCTGTGCCTAGGAACTTTGTGTACCCTGCTTTCAGAGAGTACTGGGATAGGACACGCTATGGGGAGAGAGGAAACAAGCCTGGCTTCTGCTCTTGGCTCACTTTTCCTCCTCACACTGAGAATAGTTACCCTACAGATCTCTGGTCCTGTTGGATTCCCTTTCATGGAAATATTCTGCGTTCCTGCTGGTTCAGTGGCTGATGTTCAATTATTTTTATTATTTTTTTTCCCCCAAACAGTTTCTCTTCGTTGACAGCATAAAGCAAACATTTGGGCTTGCCGTAAATAGAGAACATACCAGACCAAAGGCAGGTAGCCCATGATTTTTAAGTGGGTTGCTAACCGAAGTTTGTAAATCTGGGAAATCGAATCATTATATTTAACAGACAAATGTGTATAATATAAAATCAGTGAAAAGATAACATAATAAGTACTTTGACTATTATCTAGGGGCCTAATTAGACTGGAGGAATCACTGTAGTCAGTGAAATTATAGTTCTACAACTGGGGGGAAGGGAAATCCAGCCCTTAAGCTGAGTGAACGCTAATGGAGCCCCGTTGACATTTGCTGTCCCAGGTATTCAGCAGCTGTTCTTTCTTCTTGCACAAAACAAGACTTGCTCTTGCCAGACCATATTTTCCTTAATTTAACCCCCTGGCAGAGGAAACAGTGGAGAGACGAGAGGGGCTAAACCCCTCTTGATGCCCAGATCATTTCACCAAGAATCCTCCCATCCTCATTGCCTCCTCATTCCTTCTGGTCTCCCGAGGTGATACCTTGGAGTAGGATGGAGCTTTATGTTAAAAAGGGAAAAGCACAGCTCTTCCAAACCTTGTGCTCTGCTTACAGAACGGGTGTTGGGAGGCCACCAACCTTCAAGAGCACCAAGGCTGTGCTCCACACTTTGTTCACCCCACCACCCTTGGCACTGAGAGATGCTCTGTTGGCAAGCAGAGGCTCTGGGGCAATATTGCTGCCCTGGGATTGCAGGTACCAACAGCCAAAGCATGTGTGAGAGGCAGCAGGATGTGAGAACTAAGAGTGGTGATCTGAAGGATGGTGATAGAAAGACTGGAGGACATGGGAGTGAGCAGAAAATGACGTGAATTTTATTGGCATGTGTTGAACTGGTGGCTCTTTCTGGGACGCAAGTCATTTCACCGGAGCAAATGTTTTCCCCGGTGAAGAAAATAATTTTCAAGGAAGATTTTTGACTGAATTTTGCTTAGGTGCAGATGGAGATGTCTGTGCTCGCAAGGCACAGTGCACCATTAGATGAATGAGCTCACATTGGTAGAATAACATTTTGGCAGATGCAAGTAGGACTGGGGTACTTCTTCCTCTGGGAATAGGAATGTCAGAAAGCTGGAGCCTCTGGAGGGTGAGACAGGAGATCTACCTGGCTGCAGGCTGCTCACTTGTGTTTCTGTTTCGTCTACTTGCCCAGTGCCTGGTCAGCCTTCCTCATTACTCTTCTCCTCAGTGCTCTCCTAACCTGTAGCTAAATCACCCTTGGCAAGTTTTCCTTCCCTTGCAAAGACGGTAACTCCCCTGTCAAGTTCTTGAGCATTTGTTTGTGCAATGAAATCTGTGATGCTCTAAATCTCAATGTGCATCAGCTGGCATGCTCTGACATTTGGAGAGCCTCACATTCATTGTGTGCCAGACACACAACGAGAGGCCTCAGCACAGATGTAGCTGGACCCCAGGTTCATCTTCGAAGGTAGGGAGGGATGTGCTGTGGGTCAGCAAATGACCTGGAGGCGTTTGGTTGGGGAGGGAGGACAGGAAGGGAGCAGTGGATAGCCAGCTGGCTGATTGCGCCGAAACCAGGACAAACAGTTGAATATCATTTTCTTCTGAATTCCTAAAGTACTGGGACATCTGGCTACCTGAAATATATCAACAAATAGGTCAGCTAAGATTGCAGAAGCGCACCTCACACCGCAGCACTGTTACGAGAGCGAGAGGGGACCCTGCCAAAAAAAGTCTTCCTTTATGCAGTAACATTTTCTTTTCTCTAAAATCCTTTATAGGTGCTTTCTAACTAAGATCAGTGGAAAATACGTTAGTTTAGGAATCTTTAATTTAAGAACCCCAAGAAAAAACAATGAGAAGATATTTAGGGAAGTGTATATCTGGGGTGGAAATATATCTGCAACATCGGGCAGCATGGGCAGATCTCTACATGCTGCCGCCCTTGGGTTTTCTGGGTGTCTGTATCCCAGTATTCCACACTTGCACCTTGCCTGGTCTAACCATTTTGTGGGGAGGGACCTCCTCCCCCATTTTCCCGTGCTTTCCCTTACACCAGCACAAACACGTAGAAAATTCTGCTGTCCTTATTTAGGAGCACTTTGCAGCATTTGCGTAGTCCCAGTGCTGACAAGGAATGGAAGGTAGGAGGGAACGGGGCCCAGAGACCATTCAATTGCTTCTTATTTCTATGGTGTGGACAACCCCTTATAGAAGACCCCCAAACTGCCAAGGGTAGTGTGTGTGTTTCATCTCTCCTTAAGCACTTGCAAGTTTAGGATTGTTCCTTGTGGCAAGGAACAACCCAAAATGATGCTCCAGATATTTCCAAATGCAGTGGTCTGATTTTTCTTTCATACTACTGGTGACCCTTCTAAGCCTGTTTTTCCCTAAATTATTTTTTTGGATGTATTGCAGCTCCTATTCCTGATTAGGATAATGTATAGGAGCTGAGGGAAATGATGTCACTGGTTGTCCACTGGTTTAGGGACTTAAAAAAAAAATTACTTATAAAGCCTGAGAGGTCCTTATAGCTATTCTTCCCCTTTCAAGCCACAGAAGACCAAATTGATCCCAATAAATAAAATTCTTACAGTAAACTTGAAATATGGAATATCAACCCAAAACAAATACAGTGTCACGCTGTTGTTCTTTGTCCTGTATGAATTCTGGGGCATTTGGTAGTGCCTTTTTGTCAGCCTTTCTTTCGCTAAATCAACATTAGCCAGCAACACACCTAATCTTGACCGAACTGTGTTATTTCCTGCCTCCCTGCCTTTCCTGTCTCAGCCTCACTCTCTGCTGAAGCAGCTAAATTTGCTGCAAATGAGGAATATTTTGGGACATGAATTTTCTTACAAAACACAGGGAGAAATCTAACGCTGTAAGCAAACAGCACTCTAATTAATGCAGATCGAGGCTATTGAACGCATTTGTAGGTTACTGTTATCAAAAAAAAAAAAGAAAGCGGGGGGGGAAGAATTAAAAAGTGATCAAGAAATAATCTATGAACCCAGTACTGGCATGTGTAATAAATACTGACCACAAACATTTTTGGGAATGGTACCGGAACAGACGCAAGCTCAGAAATTCTGGACCTGGAACATATGGGTTTTAATAAACACACTTCTGTTCCAGCTCCTCAATTGCTTTTTTTTTTAAATCTTTTTCTTTTTTTTTTTTTTTACTGTACTTGCTTAATTTTATGTGGCTGTGTACGATTCCATTATTAATTACTCTACAAGTATTTGGCACTGCTTCATTTTCGAGGTTTTCTTTAATTTGCAAATGTGCTGGTTTAGTTTGAGCAGGACTTGTGTAGCTAATGTTAGAAAGGAAACATATTTAACCCTCTGCTTCATTTGATTCCTTCCACCTCCTTTTCTCCTTCGAAGAGAGGGAGCTGACTTTATGTGCGTGTGCACGTGCACACGTGCGTGTGTGTATTATTAGCTGTGCTGTCATTTTTAATCCTTTTCTTTCAATCATCATTTTTCCTCAGACATGAAATATTTCAGTCTAACACGCTGTACAGACTGTTCACAGTGGAACACTAGTAGCATTTTCAAAATCTAAAACAGAGGAGTAGCATGAGGATAGAACAAAAGAAATTAAAACACTAGATATGCCACAGTTGTCTTATGCAGCTGTTAGAAATTTAATTATTTTATCTCATAGAATAATGTGCCCTTCAGAAATCATTTTGGACTAGATGTTTCAAACCAATGATCTGTAGTTAATTATCTTTAATAACTGTTGCACATTATGGTTAGATCTATGTTTTTGCTAAACCAATTAATAATATCTTCATTAGTATAAAGACAAGGTAGCTGGATCCTTTCATTTTTCACATTGAAAGAGTAGATATTTTAAACACTGTAATTTACTTTAGCCATACATTCCCGATGATATGACTAATTAATGAAACTTCAAAGACATATAACTTCCAAAAGCTACTTATTTAAAGTCATTGTTGAGCACTTAATGACATTATGTTGGGGCATTGCAGAAACCATCACTGCCTGAGTGTTGAATTTGCTAAACCTTTTTATGCTACCGAACTGAAGGAAGCTCAAGTTATATTGAAAAGCAAATTGAGCCAATATTTCTTCATGCTTAAAAGAACACCCCCAAAACCTGTTGATTACAACAGGATCTATCAAAAGTTCATGACTTCCTTTCTACTTACAAGTTGCAGCTGTCAGTTTGACTTATTCAAGTCTGTGTGGAAAAAGAGCAAAGCAAATATTCTATATTTTGTGGGTTGACTCATATTAATTCTGTTCAGAATCATTAGTTTTCTAAATATTCTTTTTATGCCTGATTTTTTTTTTTTTCTGTGTCCATAACTCACTTTTGGAGCTGGCTAATAACTGCCATGTCATTTTAGTCTGCTACCTGACAAAAAATTATCCCTGAGTACAGTATTAAATACACAAGTGATTGCTTTGGCATTAGTAGTGCTGCTGATTGCGCAGAGAGTAAAGTGGGAAGTTATGGGGCCAAATGTTTTACATCCCTTATTTAAGCACGCGAGCTGAAGAAAAGATTCTTCAGAAGAGAATCTCCTGCAAACTTTCCCTGACCTTGAGGTAAATTCAATGTAAAAAAAAAAAAAGAAAATGCATGTTGGTTTTAATTTTATATGTATTTTCATACAATCTTCAAATATCATGTAGCCATCAGGGAAGGCTTTCTGAATCTTAAAAGAGCATTGTATATACAGCCCTCCAAGAAGTGATATTTCCCACCATGGAGAAGCATACACTAGGAATCAACTTTAAAAAAAAAAAAAAAAGAGAGAGAAAAAAAAGAAAAAAATACATCTAAGAGAATAAAATAGTGCAGTCAACTGTACACAGGGCTGGAAGGCCAAGAGAGGAGTGTTAACAGCCAGTTGTGACAGCTACAAAATAATTATCCGAGCGGTGAGCACCTGGTCCTTCAGCTGCTGAGTTTCCCACAGGAGTCATCTTTAGTCCTGGTGCAGATAGGAAAGAGGGTGAATACATTTAGCTGGGATTATACTTAACTGGTAGCAGAGATGGGGTTCGTGGTCCGTGGCTGGGCTGGGCTTCTGCTGGCTGAGCTTGGGGCTCCTGATCCCATTTCTTACCGAAATGGTGTTTCTATTGAGAAGGTGAAAAGTGTGGAGTCTCTTAATACAAATCCGGTAGCCTCGGTGGGGTTTGGGTTTTGCAGAAATCACCTAAGAGCAAAGAAGAGGAGTTATCGGTAATGTTTTTGTAATATTAACCATGCAATTTGTTGACTGACGTTTCAAATACAGGTTAACCTCCTCCAATGTACAGGCTAATCTGAGTGATTGATATTTAATGATAATATTAATACATAATAAAACGGAAAAGAGCAAGAGGTCTAAAAAAAAGAAAAAAAGGCTTTTCATGCTATGGTTCTTTTTTCTCCCTATGCCTACTGAATTAAAAAAACCCTGTGTTTGAGGCTCTGCAGGGGCAAAGTCTATAGTGGTTTTCTTGAAATGACCAGTTCAAACCAACTTGCGGGAACTTGGCAGGCAAACCATCAAAAAGATCGTTTTCTAATAGGAACTGTATTTTGACAACTTGCGAACTCAGATATCACTGGAAAACGATGGCATTTTTCTCAAACACCAGCACTTCTGCAAAGTTGTTTTCCCCCCTTAAACCGTGCCATCTTAAAAATATCGTGTATTTGTGCCAGACTGTTTGAAGCTGCTGTTATGAACGCTCCAGTGAGCTGTAGGAGCCTATATGATCCTGAACTCAATAGTCTGTTGGGCTCAATCTTCTTTTTCTGAGAAGGAAAAATTAATTTCCTCTAAATTATCATTGCAATTTTTTAAATTCTGCTCAAATATTTTTCTTCAGTTCATCTCAAAATGCTGAAACGGAGAAACATTAGGCTGCTTGTAAATTATATCTGTACTTGAGGGGAAAAAAGTGAAATTGTTTTTCTAGAACTGTGTTTAATGGAATATTTTAGACATAAAATCTTGCCTGCATTTTTATCTCAACTTTGTGGTAGACTCCGTCATTTTTTTAATTAGGCAATGGACACAAAACATTGTGTTTGAATGGCATTTTAAAAATCTAGGAGATTTATTTTTCTATGCTTTTATTAAAGCACATAATCATTCTGATAATCTTTAATATTGGTCTGGCATATTTGGAGGTGTAAGCAAAATAGGTGGCTATATATGAGTCATAAACATTCTCTAAATACAAGTTATTCTTAAACCCACTGTAAGAAAATAATGCCATCATTCATTTTCATTCCCTGAGGTTTACTCTTTGATGTCTTACATACCTAATCAATCTTTAAACCAATGCCAAGTTTGATTAAAGATTGTCAGATGAGCCTGGTGCTTGTTACTTCATATTTTTGCTGCAAGGAAGGAGTGTCCAGATGAAGAAGTCTGCTGTTTGGACACAGTGAAACCATCTCATTATATAAAATTTTGAGCTGAATAACTTGGTGTATGAGAAATCTCGCTGCAGAAATGGGTGGTGGTTCTGGAAAAAGGATCCTTTTTTCCAGTTTCCTTTTTCACCTGTGCAGTACATAAATGTTGGAGTATGACTAGAGGCATTTTGAGATTACCTCTGCCATGAGTGGAGCTTGATTTGTTGTTTGATTTTTTTGACTCAACGAATATATGTATATTTTTCTAGCATACAGCTGCATTCTATTTCATTTCAGGGATTTGTTATATATCTTTTGAGAACTCTAACCTCTCCTGTTTGGGACTGACATGGTAACTCAAGCTTTTTTCTCTTCCTTTTAAAGTTTGGGCAGCCAAAAAATCCAAACATTTACAGTATTCCGTGTCTTGAAAGCAAGTTACCAGGAACTGGGAGAGGCACTATATGAATTAGGTTACAGATGGAAATCATTATTCCTTTTGATGAAAGTTTCAGTAATATTCTCCAATCTCGAGGTGAAGAAGGCGTACTTGTATGGCTCTGTGTCACAGCATCTTGTTTCCAGTGCGAAAGTAAATGAAACTTTACAGTTTCCATCGACTTAGGCTTTGCACTGGGGGTTAGTTTGCACATGAAATCGGTATCGGATGTAAGCCTGTAATGAATTTGAGCAAATCTCAGTTGTATAAGCTGATGCTAGTGAAATTATTGAAAATTTACCACTTGAGAACTTCTGGTAATTAAAGATTGCTTCTAGAGGTTCCCCTGCTCTTCAGGAATAACCTTGTGAAATGTTCATCTAAGGGCTATTCATAACCTGCCTTTCTTAGAGTCACTCTTGACTATGGATCTAGGGACTGAATATGAGAAACAAGCATTTTTAACACATCTCTGTCTTTGCGGAGTCTCTGGTTGGTAAGCCCTGAAGGAAGAAACATATAATATAGGGAATTTGATCTCTAATTTGGATATCACATTTGTAGCACCTTAAAATTATGATAATGTGATACTGTTACTGGAGGACTAATTGGGAAACCACAAAAACTTGGAATGCATAAACCAGTACTGCATTAATGTTACTTAAGGCAAATGTATGGGTATGGGTTTGGAATATTTTATAATTTAAGTAGCAGCTTAAATTATGTGGTTATAACTTAAATGAAATGTATTGTGCATGGGGGTGATAATTCAGAAGCCTTGTGGCCACTTATCCAGCTACTTATCCCATGAGAATAATGCATGTTGTGAAAAAATCTTGAATGAATCAGAAGTGGTAAAGAATATCTATATAAACACTTATCTAGCTCCCAAGAAAATGAGTGATTGAAAACGTTAAATGTTACTGATGCCGTATTCAGGAATTGAAGCTTTCAAAGGCTATAAAACCTTCATTTTCCCATTGTAGCCCAACTCACCTTGCCAAAAGATACCCCTCAGAAATGAGCCAGATGACAGAGGCTCAAGTGCTCTCCAAGGCAAATGCCTTGCAAGGTATTTTCTTTTTAGTAATCAGTATAAAACAGTCAAAATCGAATTTGTCTGTTGAGGTAAACTACAGATCGGATGAGATATTTATAAAAAACCTCCTCTGCAACTAAAACTTGTTAGAGACTGAAAAATACCCCACATATTTTCTTTTTATTTTTATTTTTTTTCATTAAGATGGTGACTATTTCTTAAAAGCAAGTTCCTGTTCATCTGCCCACCCCGATTATAGCTGGGTCAGAAAAGAAAAGTATACTGAGAGAGACAATTGCTAAGCTAACCCAAACTAGAGAAGATGGGAGAGCTGACATGAAAACCTGCTCAGGTTAAGCATGCACAGTGCCCTAGGACAAAGAAGGAGCACGGAGCAGTGGTGGGGAATGAAGCTACTGAATTTTCCCTACTGTTTTTCTTGTTGATGTTTTGAATTTTTTTGATGATAGCAACCGGAAACACGATTTCCTGCGAAAATAAAAAAGCCCTCAGAAACTGCGTGGCTGGAAAAAATATCTGGTTCTGGGAGCTGTGAGAATTAGTGTGCCACCCTGCCCTAAGTCAGGATTACATCCGGAATTAAATCCAGCTTCCCTTTGCCTTTGTTTTATTTATTATCTGCAGAACTGCTTTGTGCGAATGTTATGAAAGAGCCCCTGCATTGGGGAGTTTTTCTGTAAATGAGCCATTAGTGGGAATAAACAGGATTCAGTCGGAGTTTGAAGCCTCCACAAGGCGGCACTGACGCATCTCGCATCCTCAGCTCTCCCTTCCCCTGGCGGGTGCTGCTTCTCCAAACATTTAGAAATTGTATTTGCAAGCGTTTTATCACAGAAAAAAAAAAAAAAAAATAGCCACCCTTGTTCTGCCTCTAAATTTTTGTGTAACCCTGCAAAGTGGCGGGTTAACAAAATAGGAGTTAACCTTGATAAGAGCCAGTCAGTAATTTCCTATACAATGGATATTATGTGTTCTGGGAGCTTTAAAGCAATGATAATGTAAATTGCCTATTTGCAGTGACAAACAATATTCTTTTAGTACTTTTCCAGTATTTCAGTGACTTGCAAATTGTGATAGATACCCAGTTGCTACTTACACTTTCCTTCCGTGTCTTTGCTACGAGTTAAAGAAGTTAGAGAAACGGGTTTGTTTTATTTCTTTGGGTTAACAAATGGACACAACACTTGTGTGCACCACTCTTCCCCCCGCCCTCCACTGATCTCAGCTGGTGAGTGAGGTGAAGCTACTTCTATCTTTGCAAACTCGACCCCAGCCAGCTGAGATCTAGGTCCTACTGCTTTTTCTCTGCTTAAACACATACTGAACTCTGTCAATAAACAGCAACATGGGAGAGGAGAGCAGCGGGCACAGAAAAACAAAGTGATGTTCCCGATGACAAATAGTCCCATTAGCACCAGCAGAGTTGCTGCGATCAGTGAGAAGGGCAAGTTTCCTCATTTCATCTACTCAAGTAGTAAAATGCAACTGGTGAAATGAAGTTTAATAGCAGTGACTACGCACTCTGCCCCTCTGTCAGCAGAGGCCAGCGGAGCGGGGCTTACTCTGCAAGCCATGCAAGCCTTGTTGCCGTGTGTCCCGTATTCCTGATGAAGCAGGGCTATTTTCGTGAGGGAGATGAGTCTAGCAGGGTTTGAAAGAGATCTTATTAAACTTAAGTATGAGATCTATACAATGTCTTTTATGTTGCTGACACTACTTGTCATGATTGTTTTGAAACCCAGAAATGTAGACTGTACCTAGCATACTTTGGAAAACCAAATAGCTTCAAATATTGTCATTACTGTATTTTAACCCAAATTTCCTTTCTATTGCTTAGCAGTGTGAAAACAGATCAGGAGAAAGAAGCATATAAAAGTTCTCCCTTTTAAAACCTTGCTGGCTCTTCTCCCTTGCTCTGTGGTAGAAAGTTAAATAGGATGTTCTGATTATCACCACTCCCAAAACAGATCAGTGGGGTTTTTGTTCAAAATAATTCCTCATCCTCTTGCAGCTGCTCTGTGCCAGCAAGTTCAAAATACGGGAAGCTTGACCTTAGCTGCAGTCATTGCCCATGTGCCACACATCCTGCACTGCCCAAGGAGAATGGATAGCTGAGACAATCTCGTGGAGACTTCCAAGTTCTGCCCTTTCCAGCAAAGCACTGACATGCCAGGGGAAGAGAAACCCACAGGGAATCCAATGTAAAGTTACTTGAAGAGAACAAGATCCACAGGTTTCATTGTGCTTTTGGAGTAGGACCTAAATGTGTAATAAATTGGCAAGGAAAGAGCTCCCACTGTATTCGTGGTGAAAAGGAGTCCTCCTCTCCCCAGTGCTAAAGGGAGAAGTCAAATCCTTTTTCAAACTCTGCCACATTCACCAGTGTATAGTGAGGGAAAACATTCCTCCCTGATCCCAATGCTGGCGATCGTCCAGGGCCCAGAGCACCCTGGGAAATACCACTTTCCAAACCCCGCTGTGCTACCTAATCACACAATGGGCTACATATTGCCATCCAAGAAAATAAACACAGGTCTGGGAAGCTGTTTGTCCTGCAGGGCTAGGAATGCTCTTCCTAACTTGGCAGGGCAGCGTAATCCTCTCTGAAAGGGGAGAGCTGCTTGAACTCAAACTGACTAATGAGATTGCAGAAAAGCCCATCAGAAGCTGGCACAGCCCTTCCCTCACACTGCCAACACGCTGCCAGATGACATGGTACTAGGTGCTCTCACTGGGGCTTGTGTTTGTGTCATGATGGAAGGTAGACTGTGGACTTTGAACCCAACAAAGGCCCAAAATGCTGCTGAGCGACGGGTTGTACCCTAGAACTTGCTGGCTTTCCTTGACCTCTGGGCAAAATCTCACCAAGTTGCACATTTTAGTGTTGGCCACTGGCTGCTCTCCCTGGCAGCTTCAGGAGTGACTGAAATTTCGTATGACTGCAGATGCCTTGAGGTCCATAGAGGCTCTGGGCTGAGATTCTGGGATCTCAGTGAAGAGAGCTGGGGAGAGGTGAGGAGGGTATGGACAGAAGTAGTAGTGGCTTATTGAAGGTTGCCGATTGGTCAGCAGCAATTGCAAAGTGCGTTGGCTTTCCTGAGACCCAGTTTAGTGCTCTTCTCCACTTGGCTCTTGAGACAAAAACCACTGAGAATGAGACTTGCATTGATTATAGTGGAAATTGGATCTGGATTTTAAATCACGTTATTAGCTCTTCTAGCAAGATGAACTGAGCGATACAATTTGATTAAAAATTGCCTTTCCACCTCCCCCTCTCAGTTTTGGAGCAAATGTGCGCTTCATGGTAACAGGGAATGAAAGCATTCCACAAGGGCTTTTTTAATTACAGCATTAATAAAATGCACTATATGTTCCTCTTGAAATTTACAGATTTGCTGCTTTAAACACATCGTGTTGCTATCTGAAATGCTTGAAACTCTCAGAAGTTTTTAAAAGTGTGTGTTTAGGTTAAGGTTAAGTTGCCCTTGACAGCATTTTTAAAAAAGATTTGAATTGTTGAATAACCACCTTTCACCCATCCCTAATTGTAATTTAAATGACAATATGCTCCAAATCAATAGCTCTTTGTCACACTTTGAAGATCAAGGATGAGATTTCACCCCATGAGTTTACATGGCAAAAGCTTCTTTTTCATAATGCTAAAAATGTTGCATCCTGCTGTTAAAGAAGTATAAGAATACCTGCTCTCAAATAATTAGTTTTGAATAAAAGCATTTAAGTCATACTTTTTAGCCATTAATTTGACACAATTCAAAGTCCTTCATTTCTGCACTTTGTTCACAGCTAAATATTACAATAGATACTTTAGCCAATTGGAAAAAAAAATCAGTTACAGCAAGGTAGTTTGAACAACTTAAGTTAGGTGATATTGTGAGAGGTGGGGTTTGAGTAAGTGTAGCTTTATTTTTGCATCACTTTAATCTCTATATAGACCCATCTTTGCAAGTGGGAAACTGAAAAGCCTTTAACGGTGATCATTGCGCGCGTGTGGCTTTGCATTATTGAGCTTGCCTAATCAGTACATATGGGGGCATGTTGCGATTTCTCTAGTTGTACAAGTAAAAACAGAGATTTATTAAACAGGCTCCACTCAAACAGCTGATTTCTGAATTTCATTTCTATTGCTAGGAATCCTAGGCAAGGGCCAGGACTCTCCTGTGCTTGGTGTTACAAAATGCCAACCAGAATGATGGTCTTTGTCTCGAAGTGCTTACAATTCTTGTTTTTAGTTAGAGGCGCAAGATGTTTTAAGAAGGCTAAAGTCTGCTCGGTTTCTATGTTGTCCTTGGTAAACCCAATGTAGTCTGGTCTCAAAAAACGGAGCAATTCTGTTCGTTGCCAGGGAGAATACATAGGTATCCAATGAGTCATGGTCAAACATACGACCATTATTAGACCACAAACACAAGAGGAGAAAAGAAGATTTCATTTGGACCTGTTGTCACTGCTGAGCTGGTGAAGAGGAATAACAAATAACTGCGTGGAGGAGGTTGCTCTTTAGGTATTTATGAGGAGCTCCTCTCCCTGTGGGGATAGACTGGGGAAAAGCAGAAACATGCATGTTGGAAAATGTAACTAGAGCAAAGGCGGCTGCGTCATGGTCTAGCTAAGAGCATTTAGTACATTTTAATGGCAAACTAGAGACAATGGGAAAGAGAAGACAAAGCTCTAAAGGGCTTTAGTGAATAGAGACAACTTGGGTTTAGTTTGGAAGAGAAGGGGCAATCATAACTAAGATGCAAAGAGAGAAGCGATTAAATTTTGTGTTAGAGCAATGATCTCTGTGGCAGTATCGCAAATGAGTAAGAGCATGTTCATCCAGGCCAAGAAAAAGGTTGCTGAAGAAACAGGACACAGGGTGCTGAGCACCACAGCGTGAGGTTGTGTTCTTGTGGCTTAGAGGAAAAGGTCATGTCTGAGAATTGTTATGCAGAAATGTTTTGCAAGACTGGGCCCATATGTAAAGATTTAGACAAAAATCTCAATTAAAAATTGGGCACAAGTTCTTACTTCTAACTGTGGGCGTGTACAAATACGGAGAGAAAAAAACAACCCATGGAGAAAAGGGAAAGATATGTTTTTTGAATCCACCTTTAAACTGAAAATCCATAAAATAAAGACTTTGCATGTGGGCATGTCGTCTCCTTCCTAGTTATCATTCAGCATAAGGTTAGGGAACTGCCTGTTTTCACGCTGACAGTGAGTTTTGCCTGGACCAACGTGGGAGAAACTCACTTTGTGGTGTTATACTGTTCCTGTCTGGGCTGCTAGTGGAACATTTAGAGAGCATCAGGGTCATTCTTGGGGTCCCAGTGAATTGAGCCATGCACAAATACGTAGCAACAGATATTACCCTGCCATTACACTTTGTGTGCAGTGATCTGAATGTAAGGATATGATATGGCTGTGTATGACTCTGGATAATCACAAAGCCATCCTGTGCTAGAAGTTTTCCGACGTATAAAAGGGCTAATAGTATTTCCAGCTCTGCCACTAGCCAGTAGGGGATTGATACTTTTGAACATTGATTTGTGGAAAACTGTGTTGGTACAAAGTATTGTTTCTGTTCCATTGTTTCAGGTTATTAATGCTATTGGTCATTGTTATCAAGTATACTCAAAACACAGGATTTATAGATGGCTTTTATTTCCTATATTTGTCATATAAATGCCTTAACAGATGAACAGTCTAGTGAAACTGATAGGGTACTTCAGAACGACTCAAAGTCACTGCTTCTTTAATAAGGATTTGGTTTTGTATGCCGGGAGAGATGGAATTCACACCCCAACCTATGCACAGCTGCAAGCCCTATTAAGTGAAACCCCTCCTAAATATAGATCCAATGGCCTCATCCCTGGCCAGTTTCCAAAGACTATAGAGGCCTGTTTCCCTCCTTCCACATTCCCCTTCTAACACACAATGAGCATCGAGTCATCGAACTTTCTTCTCGGTAGCTGGGAAGCACGGGTGCAGAGCTGGGAGGGTCTGAAAGGCTCAGCGAAGGCTTCCTGCAAGGAGGGTAATTTTCATGTGTGCAATCAGTAACTAAAAGGAAAGAACGCTACAATCACTGTAGCTATTCATAAGCTATATATTCATTTTCCTGTGTATTGTCACTTTAAATAAAAAGGGCCCTTTTTTTTTTCTTTCAAGTAGCCCTCAAGACAGCATTCATGAGATGAGCAAGTCTGAGCTGTGCTCAGACAAAACATTTTAACGATCAGGAAAGCCCTGATGCTTGGCAGTTGCTAAAGATTTCATGTTAAGAGTAAGCCAAATCATCAAAATGCAGCTTGAGTAGGTCCAGCAATGGTGTATTATATTGCTACAATTGTGGCTGCTGGAGTTAAGGTTGAGTGGGCATTTCTATTATAAACCCCAGCTGGTAGGGTTGAGTATTTTGACCACATCAGATAACATCAAGTGAAACTTCTCATATGAATCGACACCCAAATATGTGTAAACTCCCTTACAAAACAGAATCAAGCTCTTCCCCCTCCACCAATCCCTCTTCCCAGCCTTAGCCTGATTTTGTACCTGCGTTGTTTGCTTTAAACACCAATAAATAAAATTTGTAGCTATTTAATTTAAACAAAATCAGGACAGTGCCCCATGGTTGGTGTGGGGTTTTCTCCTGGTGGCTACCACAGTGCTTGGTGTCACTTCCATACAGCGATCATGCTGACATTGCAGATCAAACCACATCACTGCAGCACCCGGGAGTGTGATGTGATCTGTAGGGTGCTCAGTGACAACATAAGCGTGGTTGTAGCGTGGCGGTGAGACTGTATTCCACCAGAGTGCCCTTTTTCCCTGGGAGGGGCTGTAGTAAACTCTACTGGTGAAAGCTCAGCATTGGCAGCGCATTCCACATCCCCAGGCAGAAAGCGTTGCCAGTACGTTTTGCCAAAGTGCTCCGAGTGTGCGCTCATGGCCAATGTGCCACAGATCTGCAGAGCTCGTGGCAGCCAACAGGGAGTAGTGGGGCCAAGAGTGTAACAGGATTAAAGAAAAAAATTGAACTTGGCTAAAACTTAATGAAAATATCCTATGTTCTGCTGCTGAAGTTTACAACACAGTTTTCTAGAAGGGACAGAAACCTTTGCAGCTACAGGGCAGTGCTGTAGCAGTGTTTCTAACACTAATAAGTGTCAGAAATGGGTTTTCTTTGTAGGAGAGTGACTCTTAACTTAATTCAGAAGAGAAAGAATGCTCCAGTGGCGAGAGTGCAGCTGGGACATCAAACCCCAGAGTACCGTGCTATTTCTTTATGGTCATGAGGAGGTTGAGTTGGCTTAGATCTTTACAGGTATGTAGGACTTTGGAGGTTGAGCTGGTTTAGATCTTCACAGGTGTTTAGGATGTTAGCCCTCAGCAGTCTCCGGAGACCTTAACTGAGTGAACATTTCTAAGGACAAGGCCTTAGTCTGTGTTGCCCATCTCTCCATCTGGAAACTGAAGAGGAGATTTACCTGTCCTCTGTAGGACAGTACAGAGATGAATGAGTCAGGAGCTCTATAGTAACAGAGCAAAGGGGAAATCCTCCCACTGATAGATTGATTGTTCTGCAGAAGATTTAAGATATACGATGGTATTGTGATAAATTTTTTGTGTGCATCAAAATTACTGAATATTCAAATCACCATTTTTTTGCCAAACCCAATGTGTAAAAGGAGATGAGAGAATGTTTTGCAAACTTTTAAAATCACCTACAGCGCTTAAGATGATGAAGGTAGATTAGATAAGACTCGCAAAGTTATTTGAACATAAACATTTATTTAAAAAATATCCTCTGCTTTGCTGAGCCCACAAACAGTGTATAAATAATACACAGTTCATGAATAGGAATGAACAGACTTCTACCCCTTGCTGGTAGAGATTTGTATTCTGCACCTGCCAGGACTTTAATAACTCTCCTGAAAACAGCAGTATCTTTGCAGAGAGATCTAAAGGAAGTTGTTCTTGACAATATGCCCCTGAAGCTTAAACTTCAGTTATTAATAGATAGATTTGCAAATGTATTTAGGCAATTAAAAATGAGAATACATAACTAGTCATATTTATAAAACATATTTATAAACAAGTCAGTTGCCTGGTCTCTGTTGATGTCCTTTTGTCCCTTCATGTGTTTTTAGGGTCATAAGCACTTTGTCAATTGTATTCTTATTCTGCAATGCTATGTGTGCTTAGCTTCCTGCAAAATAGTTCCCAGTGGGACTCCTCACACAAGTAAAGTATTTATGTATCTGTAGGAGCTGGCTTGAAATGGTAAACATTTCATAATATGTCTAAACTACCATCTTCGGGTCTGTGATTTGAAACATGGCCAAACTTCAGAGGTGGCTGCTTTCAGGCTGGTAGTGTAAAAAGGTTACAGAAAAATCCCACTTAAGATTTGATCTGAGCTTGTTCATCATGTTGGTTTGAATCTATCTTAAAAAAAAGAAAAAAAAAGTGTTTCCTCTTTCTTTTTCTTTGCAATCTTACCTGGATGTTCTTAAGGGTCTGCCTCAACATCGACAGCTACAAGCCTTCTGCTAAAATGAAAAGACCCAAACTAATGCACTGAATTGCCTGTGCAGTTGGGGAATTAGAAAAGAAGAAGCCTAGGCAGAAGCAGTTGTTCTGGAATTTGTTTAGAGTGCTTTCCTGTAGCTGTGTCATCTAGTCTGGTTAAAAAAACCCCAACAAGCAACAAAAGCCCCAAAACCAAACGTCTTGGCTAATAAGTCAGCAGGCACATCAAGAATTTGAGTCTCGGGAGGAAGGAAGGAAAGTTTTGGAATCATTTATGTACTAAACTGCAGCCCACATTCCACAAAACATTGAATATTCAAAGCTTGTTGTTAATGACCTGTGTCTTTTGTCTGGGCAAATACCTAAAAAGTTAATTACAAGCACATACATCATCATTTGGAAGGTATTTACTGTATTATTTGTTTTAAATTGGAAATAAGTTATTAGCTTTCAAGTACCTTTTAATCTTGGTATTAGTAACAATAAGAGACACATTTGTCTCTATACATAAATAATCTGAGAATTAATACTCTATTTGATCAAAAGATACATTAAAATGGTCTAGTAACATCTCAAAATACAACCTGCGTGTGTAGCAATAGTGATTGGGTAGACCATTGTGGCTGACCAGTTCCCCATTGACTTGGCTGCAGGATCAGGGTCAAAATCACAAGAACATAGATATAGTTCTTGGATGACTTGAGAACTCTAGGCAGATGAGAGAATGCTGTTAAATGTGTCAAATAACACAGATGCATTTTTCTAAGTGCATTTTACTGTATGTTTATATGCCAAGTGTTAAATAGCTAAGAAGTGCTCCTAAAAAGTTTCTAGTCTAGGAAGACAAAACATTTAGATAGAGAGATGTGGCTGTTACGGTGGATATGTAAAACTAGTTAGCTGATGGATTTGTTGTAGTTTTGTTATGGGCAACATGCAATAACATGTGAATCATGGAAAACCAGCAATAAATCAGGTATCTCCTGGAATTTCAGTTGTAGCCATCAGATTTCTGTCATGAGTACTTTAGGAGATATCCTGTTCCCACCAGGTTTTTTGCAAATGTGTCCAAGAGCTTCCTTTTTAGTTGACTTAAACTACAGAAAGTTGTGCCTGCTCTTGATAATGCAGTTCCTCAGAGGATGGGAGTGTTTACACCTGTTGCCCAAAGCAGATGTGGTACATGAGCCCATGCAGAGCTCTGTGCTGCTGTTACTCACTCTAGCTTGTTCCACATCAGCTCACTGAGCACTAGTGTTTCAGGGAAGATATCCTCATGGTTGCAGGCTGAGTTATACATTCAGCCTTCTAAATGGCTGGTACTTCAGCGAAGAGAGAGCGCACACACACACACACACACACACACCCCCCATCTCTGCTTCTGTGTCACAAATGCTTGTTGCTCCTTTTTTCAACCGTTACACAACATTCCTGCTTGCGTGTTACAACGGATTTGGGGTTTACCGTTGAAATAGCTGCATTTCGGTAACGGTAAGACTGATACCTCAACAGAGCTAGTGTTTGCAGAGAGCACCACCCTGGAAAACAGGGAATAAGCCAAACCTGCTCACGGTCAGACATCTCACCAAAGTGGGCATCCAGTCTCTCTGCAAGTGTTGCAAGGGACTGCTCTACCTCTCGTTATTCCAAACCCTTCGGATTTTTAAGGTATTTGCTCTTGTTGCTCTTCATTAGCTCTATGCCCACTCCCAAACAGCTAAACCAAGGGGATCCAGTGGAAATCCTCCATTGCAAGATGCAGCAGTAGGTGTAAGGGACAACAAGGCAAGGGTTACTAATACATTAACCACTGCATTTGTGTTAAGGAAAATGTCTTTACTTTATTTTTTTAATATGGGTTAGCAAAGATGAGTGATAAGACTTGTGACACTCTTGGAGTAGAAGTGACCTGACAGGTGGTGTCAAAAGAAGAGCTGGTAGAGACTCTTCCTACTAAAACGGTTGACATCTTTGTAAAGCCGTCTCCTCTGTAAAATAACACGTATGACATTGATTGAAATACTTCACCCTGTTACCATAAGAGCATCAGAATCACTGCTCATTGCTTTGTGAAACATTCACATAACCTGGCCAGCGTCTTGGATGTGGTCAGACTCTAAGGGTCAGAAAATTCCCGCAAAATAGGCCAAATCAAGAATTGTTTATACTGTTAACTGAATGCGTGAAGCCAACAGATCCCGCTAAAAGCACAATGGCCACTCTGAGAAAGGAATGAGGAGGAAGCCCTCCCAGATGTCAAAGCACAGAGGTGATGGCGGCTGAGGGCACTGAGGCTGCCCCACACCCCTTCTGGTGGGCTGGATTTTCTTCGGTCCCCCAGGAAAGGTGCTTCAGATGATGTGGAAACTCAGTATGAATGAAATCCTCTCGGTTTTTGCATAGTGTTCCAAATTGTCCCTTTATGAAAACAGATGCACCGCTCAGCCGTGGTATATTAAATCCCGCGTCTCTTTTTCTGCCTTACTCTCCTTGTGCCTTATTTCTCGTGCCAGACTTATTCTCCTTTTGTTTTTATGGGTTTTGCAGCAGTAGAACTGGCTGCTATTTAGCAAGGAGAGCTGTAGCTTGATTCAAACCTTAGTTACAGACTGTTTCTTTTTGTTGTTAGACACTGCCTGCCTCATACTCTACCTGGCCAAAGCTGCCAAGTTTTGGATTTCCTAGAGGAGGCTTTTTATTCTCTCTTCTTGTCTGCACATGTACACACAACCTCCAATTATATAATAGGTGAACTCACTGTTGTGCTATTGTGCATTTTCCTCTTTTTACAAGCTCGCTGCGCTGACACTTTTTTGTGTTTCAAGTCTATTGTTACCTTGTGCTGGGGCTGCAGCCCTGAGATTTCCTCGAATCTTCACTTTTCCCACAGCTAATCAAGAGCTTATTTTTAGCACTCCCCCTCCTCCCCCCTCGGCTTTTGAAGTTTCAAACCTCCCAAATACTAAAAATGGCCTGGCCAATGCAACCTCTCTAAACATTTTAGCATTGTGTAATCTTTGGGCATGTTATCAGCCTCTCTAGGATGGCAGAAGAGCCTCATCAGTGGTAAAAGAGCTCAATAGCAAGAGGTGATTCCCTTGGTGCTGCTTTCAGGCTCAGCTTTCTGAGCGGCTTCAGAGGAAGCTCCTGGAGGGAGCACCATGTTGTCATCAAAGCCGCCAGCGTGCAATTTATATCTGACAGCAAGGAGGAGGACGGGGTTCCCCTTCCAGCCACACATGTTGCGTGGGCATGAGGCTTCCTGGAGACGGGCTCTCAGCTGGTACACATCTGCCTCAGCAAAGCTCGCCTCCCTTTTCAGGAGATAAGGAGTGATGAGCATGCAGAGCTTGTTGCAAACCAGCTCTTTGTCGAGAACAGTTTCTTGGAAAAGTGACCACAGATTTGTGATTAAAAGAGCGGAAAGATGCAATCTTTGCCTCTGAGTAGATTCTAGATCATCCTCTGCAGACCACATATGAGGAGGAAGGGGAAAAACAACTGCAAACAAACAAAAATGGAGTGCGGTGGCTGAGCCCAAATTAGATTAATTAGCCTTGGGCTGTTTTGTATGTTTATATTTAATTTAGGTTTAGCTACTTCAAAGTTCACATAGTTCTAGTTAATAACTTTACTATAACTTATTATTTTCAGATGTTGGCAGGTAGACAAGTTGTGAGTCACCTGGAATATGAGGCTAAATAAGTAATACTCACTGGCAGGGTTTTGACCATGACTGATTACACTTCTCTGTCTTCTGTGTTAGAAAAATATAGCTTCAGAAGGAAAAAAGCCTACTTTTCTCACTTCTGGTGCCATTTTATGTTGAAATGTCCATGGGGTGGGTTAGATTTCATACATGGCTGTCTAGCTTTCAAAAACTTTCAATCTTTAATCTGCTGCTTAATGGTTAGTACATCCTGTAGCATACCAGCTCTTTATTATTTCATTTGACCTCTTTTGTGAACCCAAGAAGGTCCACAAAACCTGTTTGTTTATGAGCAGTACGGTCTAGAGGTTAGTGGTCTTAAATCACAGAGGAGAAAATGAATGGGCAGCTCTTTACTTGGGATAATAAAATTGTTGTCACTCCAGCTATAGATTTTTGTCGGTTGTTACATTAGTCAAATAAAATACTGCCTCATCAATGCAAATT
The DNA here is from genome assembly GCA_013389965.1 of Todus mexicanus. Lineage (NCBI taxonomy): Eukaryota > Metazoa > Chordata > Aves > Coraciiformes > Todidae > Todus > Todus mexicanus. The sequence goes on from WEIS01011074.1 coordinate 26,275, forward strand.
CCAGTTCCGGCTAGTCCTGTTGTTGGCTACAGAAGCAGGAATTCATTCATATTGCTGGCAGTAAAAAGAAAGAAAATTGTGTTTGACAAGAGCGGAGAGTTAAGATCATAACTTTTCAGAACCAATAAGGGTTGGTGGAAAAATATATACTTGGGAAGAACAAAACCCTAATCACAGGCATTGCTTACTGGAGGTCTGCAGCTGTGACAAATGGTGTGATACTCATGAATATGCAAAGTTCTTTTCAGCCTGTAATTATAAGAATCATTGAGCCTATATGTGCATTTCATACGAAGCCTCAGTTGCATAAAACAGCAGATGTATTTTGGTGTCGACAATCAATAGTAAGAGAGAAACTCCTGACAATCCCTGGAGCTCAGTGTCGACCCAACAGGCTGTTTGTCCTCTAGATTTCCAAGCCCTTCTGTGGATTGCACCACTGGATTAGCAAATGTTTCTCTCTACTCTTAGAATTAGTCTGCTTTCCTTGACATCCAGGCTGAGCCATGAGCTGTCCTCCTTTATATTCTTTCCCCTAATCTCATGTCTACTTTTGAGAGAGAAGTAAAGCGTTGCTTTCTCCAATTCCTTCCTTCTCCAGGCACAGATATATTTCACCCCAAAGCAGACTCAGCTATTTGTGCTCACTGTCATTGGGTTATGTTGCTTGATTTTTCTGCTGGCATTTTGTTTGAAGTGCTAGTTTCACCTGGAGATGAAATAGCCTCAGAATCTATCATCTAACACCTCTTTCTTTCTGATGTGTTTTGCAGATGAAGCCCTGGCTGGACCGAAGTCAGCAGCAGTGGCTGAAGACACAACCTCACACGTGAAGGATGAAGCCAAGTCCAGGTAGGGTTAAACTGCAGCTGGTAGAGCTGGGACTTGGGCTCTACCTCCAGGCACTGTATCTAAGATATGTCAGGGGATTGATGATGGATGGAGGACATGGTGAGAGATGTGGCTGTTAATTTCCCTTTCACTTTTGAAAAAGAGTTAGAAAAGTCTAAATTCCTGAGTCGTGCAACAGATCCTAGAACTTAGCCTTAGCCCAGACGAAATAATCCCCAAAACCAAAAAAGTGAAAAAGAAAAATAGTAACTAAGACACTATAGTAGCTTATCATGGAGTAAGATTATTATTGCTGTGTTATGCGTATCTGGGGACAGAGCCAGCTGTTTGTGCTTTCTAAGTATCACACTGGGACCAACATCTCCCCGTATCAATGTAAGCATATATTTTACAAATTGAAATACTTGTTTATTACCAATATTAAAGTATCTGTGTTTTTTCAGCTTCTTTTGGCAGTAAATTATGTTGCATGTGTTCGTCTTGATGAGATATATTAACATCTGAGATATATTTTGGTCTTGGTGTTGAGATGTATTCTCTTAGAAAGGATGACCTCAGCGTTCTGCACTTTGCTTTCACTGCTATCATGTCTACTTTCATAAGATCTCACAAGATATCTCCATACAAGCAGTAGAGCTCTTTAGAAAATACTGGGCCTGTGTATATTTGGTCAGTTACAGGCACTATTAACCTCAAAAGCTTATTCAGGTGTTGTGAAGGTGACCCGTCGACATTTCTATAGGTTGTTTGGAGTTAATTGCAAATATGTGGAAGAAACATATGTGTTCTGCCCTTCAAAAAATCACCTGGAAGGTATAGAGAGCTTATCGTGGCAATTATTATCGTGTGGTGCAAGATTGTTTAGGACAAGGCTCTTCTTAGGGAAAAGGCAATGGAATGGATGTGTTTAAGAACAATGGGATATTTAAAATATTGAAAAAACCCACCCTATAGTATGAAAAGAAATCACTGCATTTCAAGAGGCTACATTGCATGTGTTCTTGGTGTCTTGGCTCTTTGGTCTTGTTACCTAAATGAGACAAATACTTGTTCTTAGACAGCAGCATAGCCAGCCTAGCCTGCATCCCAGGGTGCGATCACTGTAGCAAGTGAGATGTAGGGAGCCACAGGTTTTTCTTCTCAAACAGTTGGAATCTAACCCTCAGTACGTACCTACCCGTGGAGAGAAGGAGCACCTTATACCACCTCCATGTCGGGAGCAGCACAAGGCAAAGAGACCGGACTCCATGGCAGAACTGTGATTACTTTTCCCTAGGCGGAGGGAAATATTTGCCCCAACCATCTATGCAAACCGAGCCAGGACAGGAGAGGGAGTAATGAGAAGGGACTTTGTGATGCTTCGAGTTTGGGGAGAAACTAGGCAATAAACTTATTTAGAGCCAATAACAAATTAGTTAAGGCTTGTCTTGTTGCTGCTGTTTATCACTCCTTGCTCAGGACTCGTGGCATTTCAGCGCCTTTAAACTGTTTGCTTTTTGTATGCCAAAGTCAGATGGAGAGGTGTACATCTTCATGGCTAGATGGATGTGCTAAGCATGAAACAATGTCCCTAAAATACAAATGAGTAACCTGTGGTGTAACAGAAGGGGATCTTGTCATGCTGAGTGCTGTGCAATCTGTTGAAAGCAAGCCTTCATATTGATTAACTACCTTCTTTCTACTGCCATAACATAACTGAAATCCAATATGTTACATAAATAAAAATCTTTCTGGTTATTAAGGGGTCATTTATTTGGGGAAAATGTCCCCATGAGTCCTTATTCATTCTGAATGAAAATGATAAATAATTGGGGTTTATGCGGAAAGCCCATGGGAGGTAAAAGGCGCAGAGGTGGAAGGTTCCTTCAACAAGTGGGGTCAGAGTACTTGGTGTCACCGATTTCCACCCTGGCAGCACCTTCTACCTCTTGGATTTGTGCTTCCTGCTGGAGCCTCCTGGCCAGGGCAAGAGCCAGGCACCTCCAGCAATGGGCATTGGTGTCAGATTGGGTAGGTAGAGGCAAAGCTCTTGAGACCGGCATCCATGGTTGGTTTTCTAGGTATGAACTACACCAGTGGGCAAAAATTTTTGCCAACAAGCTTCAAAAAACCAACAAAAAAAGACAGAATATAGCATTGACTACGAAACTGCTGCCTGGCACGTTTGTACATTTCAATTTCCAATAAGCTGTGTTCTCTAATCACAAGACTTCTAATCTTCTACCGCCGAGTCACAGATTTTGAATTCAAATTTCCTTCTTTTTGTCTGTATTTAAAAAATAATAATAATCATTTTCCATCTATTACAAATAACAATACAGATCCACGGACTGAATGCTGAAGTTGTAATTCAATCTCGGGCTTTGGCTGCCATTCATTGATACCTCGAGCTGTGCTCTTATTATTTATGACATCAGCAGAAACTCTCGATTGAATTGCAGCCTTATATTTAATTAGGGACTATGTATTATTTTGTATGCAATATCCAGAATTAAAAATAGCCCCTTTCCAGAGTATAATGGGGAAAAGGCAGCAAAGTTTGAATATATATTGTAATTGATATTTCTTGTACTTATTCTAAAAGTAATCAAAACGTATGTTAAATATTAATTATAATATTTTTACTGCATTGTGCACCCTGATTTATTGCTGCCTCTTTTGGTTCACTTTTTAATTACTGTACATTATAAGAAAACTAAGGGGGTTTTTAAATAGAAGAGTTATTTAGCATTGAAATTAATGTATAATTCAATATCAGTCCTCATAGCGAATGTTATATTAAATATAATGAACAAAAGGTGTATTTAACACAGTTTGCAAGTTTTTTTTTATTTTACTTTTTTATTTTCTCTCGTCTCACAACATGCCTCTCAACTCTCTCCACATTTAAAAGTCGGGGACAAAGCTCATAAAGGAACAAAAGACTAAAATCAGGGATGGTCTTTTTTTAAAAGAGGTACAGTTTCAAAGCCTGGAGGAAAAAAAAAAAGATAGAAATCAAAGTGCTCTTGAATACAGAGAACATTTTAAAGGAAATATTGAACTGTTTGCTTAAAAATCTTACATTATTGCCTTCTTTTTTAACTCAATTCCTTTTTGAAGGAGAACACCAGATAGGGACAAAGAGAATATTTTCATGCAAAAATCAGGCACAGGTACAGAGGCACAGCCAGACATCATTTCAAGTGGGCACAGGAATTTAATTCAAGTTATTCTCCCCTTTATTCCACATTTAACAAAGTTGAAGGATTTATCCACCTCTCTGACACGAGTGCAGACTTCACTAGGTAACATTTGTATGCAGTGGCAAGTAAATATTGGGCTGGATTTTTATGTCCACCTGAAATGGATTCTTGTTATAAACCTCAGCAGATGTAGAAAATTAGGTTTGCACCACCGTGGGGCTCTGAGCAAAGACTTACCTGAGGGGAGCTTATAAGAAAGCTGGAGAGGGCCTGTTTACAAAGGCCTGTAGTGAAAGGCCAAGGGGCAATGGCTTTAAATTAGAGAAGGGTAGATTTAGATTGGATATCAGGAAGAAGTTCTTTACCATGAGGGGAGCAGAACTCCCTAACAGGTTGCCCAGGGAGGTAGTTGAGGCCTCATCCATGGAAACATTCAAGGTGAGACTTGACAAGTCTTTGAGGAACCTGCTCTAATTGAGGGTGCCCCTGCTCCGTGCAGGGGGAAGACTAGATAACCTTCAGTGGTCCCTTCCCACCCAAACAATTCTGTGATTTTATGATTTGTTAAGCTGTTAATAGTAAGAACAAAGAGATTGCCCTTGTTTACCTGCCCAGGTGTAATTTGAAGGCTGCAGAACCCATTTTTTCAGGGGTAAATTAGCCTGATATTTGGAGGCAGCAAGATCTGTGGTTATAGGGAAAATGGGACGCTGGTTAAAAGTGTTCTGCAGCAGGTGCTTTAGAAATCTTCAGGCAGAGGGAGGTGATGTAGTGTGCCCTCGATAAGTCTTTGGTGTTTCCTCATGGGAGAGTAGAGAAAGAATGAGGTGATGCCTCCTGCCCTGGGGCAGGTCCGAGACTCAGGCTTGTGGCAGCTTGACCCGCTCATCCTGAGGATGCAGAGCATTTGGAGGGATGGATAAGCTCTTTGAAGCAATATTTACAGATGTGTTATCATTAGCCTGAGAACCTCCTTGTCTAAGCTACATGACCTGGTTTCCTGAAAGGAGAAATGAAAAAACATGTTTGTTTTTAAATAAATAACAGATCCCTCTCTAAATCATCTAACATACTGTCTATTTATATTTCATAAGGACAAATGTTTCTGACAACTCTCATAATAGGTCTGTACAAGTATGCCATGTTCTTCCCAAGGAGGCTTCTTTGAGTGACATAAATTGCCATTAATGAAAATTTTAACAATTCAGGCTAAATAATTTTTTAACTTTTAATGTGCAGAGATGCAACACAGCATGGCAGGCCTTGTGAGAGAAGACATTTGTTTGGGAAAGAAGTTGTACAGTATATTTATTCATAGACCAAAATAAAAGCAGCATGAACATTATTTTTTAATAGCTCTGCTTGTTGGGTGGCTGTACAGAAACGCTGATGTATTCCTTCAGTAAATACTGGAATATACAGCGTTGTAGTGCCTTGAGGAAATCTCAAGTACCCAAATGTTAAAAGTACAGATCTTACAGCATTAAACAATGCTCTTGACCAAGAGGTCACCTGAGACAGGGGGACTCAGTGTGAAATCATGCCACAGCTCAGTTGTCTGGTCTTTAATGACACAAACAACCACCGAACAACCAGCATTGAGGAAGAATCTTGTTATTATTCCTTCACAAATCCCTTACCAGCAAAATCCTAATACTGCAACACTAAAACACAGGTAATGAAGACATCACCCAAGGGAGCAGGGAGGAGAACTTTCTTGTCACTCTTATCACTCCTTTCCACATCAAGCTATGTCTGGGTCCACTAATCCATTTGAAATTCCCGTATCACTGTCATTTACCCTCCTCCCTGCCCAGCGACCACTGATGTTGGCATTGACAGGCGCCTGTCACTTCTGATGAATTCTGGATCTGGTCCACTGGACTTGTGCAAGGCAGGCGAGGATCATTAGGATTTTTCAGTGTTAGTTCCAGCTTTCCTCTTATATAATAGCAGCACCATTTGAAAGTCACGAAATACAGTTTCAATAAATGGCTTTCAGATCAGATAAACATTTCAGCTTTGCTTTGGAGTTTACAAGACCTGACAGCCGCCTATTTCAAGTGTACAACAGACTTTCAACCATTGTTGTTTAAATATCTAATAACTCTTACATAAGAACTTGGCACTAACAATGCCAGCGTGCATTCATTTGAAAAAGCAGTAAACTACTCCCGTGGAAAAGAAAATGTGGGTATTGCCACTTAGCAGTGTATTGGGCAGGCTTCCTTATCGATTCAAGCACAGCAGATTTATTTTTTAATATTTGTCACTTGAAACAAAAAAGTTTTCAAGTAAATTAAGCATGTGGTTTCTGAAGCCAAGTTGGTGGGGAGTGAAAATGCTGTCTGTTGCTATAATGTAGGATCCTTTCTGTATTCAAAGTGTAGAAGGGACTCCAAGAGCTGTATACATCAAAATCATGCTGAATTTGTACAATACAAATATGCAACTGTCTGAAAGGCTTTAGTTCAGTAAAGCTTTTTATTGGTATTTACTACTCCCACTGAAGTTAATATACCTAATTGCAGACAATAAAACAACCGAGATTCTTCAAATTAAGCACATCTTTAATTGCTTTGCTAAAATTGAACAGTAATGTCATTATGTTAACAAACACACTTATCTAGAAGAGGATGATGTAATTAAACATGAGAAAGAGTCGGGATGGAAAACTGGTGCCTTTATCGTTCTATGCAGAGTCTTTCCAGAAGACTTAGGAGGGAGGCATGATGCAAGCGCAATGCAATGTAGTGGGGGGAAAAAAAACCCCAAATAGCAAAACCATGGGGTGAAGAAAATAGACACATTGCAGATTTAGTGCTTAATTAAAATTAAAACTGACAAAACAAACCCTGCAGGCAGGCATCCATTAGTGTCAAAAGGCATAAGAACATGGAAAATTATTTTAGCACAATGACTTTAGCTTTGTGTGTTTCCTCAACCAATAGATGTTGAATTATTTGTAGTCTTCAGCATGAGCAGCATTTGAGGGAGGGAAAAGAAGAAAACGATTAGGACTGATTCAAAGTAGGCAGAAACCTTATTATTTGTAATGAAGTTGGACTAAGCCCTTACTAAATTTCCCTGAAGGTGAATGGCATGTAGGGAATTCTATACAGAGAGGAAGTTGAAGTTTCCATGCAATCGTCAATTTTTGGTGAAACACACGTCACTCATGTTCTTGAACTGCCTGTACACAACAGGTTATTGTTCCTGAACGGAATCAATTATTCTGGCTCTAATCCATACTTTGGTTAGACAGAGGACGTAATATTCCTTGCGAGTGAGCAGATGGGTCTGAGAGACAGACATTTTGATCTTGAGTAAATCATTCAACTTCTGTATTCCAGTATGTGTGTGTACTAAATGAGAGTGATATATGTATTTGCCTCATTTTCTTAAAGCATTGGAATGCAGGGAAGAAAGTAGTATGACTAATGTTGTTTATCATAGTGTGGTTTCTATCTGATTTTCTTTATAGCGCACACACTGGTGCAATCTTCCTCTATCTTGCGAACCGCAGAAGCAGCTGCAGGTGCCTAGATATCCTCTTTCAATATAAGGGAAACATAGTCCAAAGGTATTTTGACAGTGTCATGCACCAAATTACTGATTTATTTTTGTTGGGTTTTTGTTGTTGTTGTTGTTTTGGGTAGTTTTTTAACCTATTAATAATTTCAGTTAGTACAGTACAACAAGGCATTCATGTGGCTCTTGTGTCCATCTACACAGTGGGCTGGAAACAGAGATTGAGAAGTTGTTCTGTTAGTGGGATCACAGGTAATATTTCTATGAGTCTGTGATTTATCTGTCAAATAGACTTTGATACGACCTCTATTAGCATGGAATGCCCTCTGCTTTCAGGTTAATAAGGTCAGTAAAAAAACCTTAATTTCCTGTCTGTATGTGGCAACTAATATCTGAAACTGGAGAGAGACAGTGATTTCTGTGTAGGAATATGTAAAGATTAGAGCAGGACGGGGGCAGTCAAGGCATAGGTACATCTCCAGGCACATCTCCACTGCACATATACCATATGCTATGGTACAAACCTCAGCTTTGGTTGGATGGAGAGAAAATTGTCATATGTTAGAGAGTCCCTTTGATTGAATAAATAGATCAGGCTTCAGCCTGAAAACCTGTTTTTTGGAAACTATGTCCTTGTAGTCAGGTTTGAGGTCCAAGGACACCAAAAAAGTGAGGACTCCTCAGCCTATTTCAGGCTGCAATGGAGAGCAGTGCAACTTTCCACCACTTTACCTATACTACTGTTGGTAGATATTAAGCATCAGTGTTTATTGGGGAAAATAATTGATACCAGAGGAAGAACTTGCCCAAGCTAACAGCCCTTGAGCCGTTTTTTCCCTTTCAGCAACATCAGAAATAAGGACATTGATGCCCTGTGCAAAATGGCCTCATTGTCCACCTCCTGGCCAAGCTGCCTGGGGCCATTCAGGTGAGGAGTGGTTGGAAAGTACCCACTTACTGCAGGGATGGGGAGAGGAGCTGCCGCATCAAACCAGCATCTCACTGCCTCCTTGTTCTGCTTTTGCAGCTAAAATGAGATGCAAGGATGTCTTGCCTGGGAAGTTGTCCAGATCCGCTGGTGTGAAAGGTGTGACGCTTCACACTGCTTACATTAATACCAGCCACACACTTTGGTCTATCCCCATGCCCAGTCTCACCAGCAGCACTGAATATGGCTTTTGAACATACTGGGATTTGGACAGGGAGGAATTCAGAGACCTCACAAATGTGGCTCATGTGGGGCTGAAATGGGTTGGATTAGGCTTAGGCTCTAGCCACCTGGAGCCTTCAGCAGGGCCAGCAACTGCCAACTCAGATGCAGCATCAGAATCTGCACATAGGTTTTTCTTGTAGACTAGAATGATCTTAGAAGATCCTCCAGTTCATGCCCCTGCCCAAGCCAGATAAACTCACCCTCCTCCTGCTAGCCGTACCCCCAAATATCAAATACTTCTTGACTTGGTGTCACCCTCATAACAGTTGCTTTACAGCAATGTATGGGTTATGCATAAGGATGTCTCATGTTTCTGTAGGAAGGGATCTCAGAGCTCTCCCTGTCATTACTTTGAATATGCGAGTCAATATTTTACTGATCTTTCTTTTTTTCCCTTGACTCCTTTAAGGCTTTTCTTTAAGATTAGCACTCAGTTGCGCAAGACTCTTTCTGTATTTTCCTCCTTCTATGACTCTTTTGCCTTTCTCATGAGCTTCCCAGTGGCTTCAAAGAGTAAAACAAGTGGGAAAACAGTCTTGTAAACAAGCTGCTTCACCTCTAGGCAGGAAAATGTCATTGTAGTGGTGGTGACCATAGTCTTACTCATCTGCAGTTGCTCAGATCAGCTAGATGACTTCATGAAGAATTTTTCCACACAGAAGGGAGGAGATGCTCATGCATATCTTCACAGAATTGGAGACCTGGGGACACAATTTATTTGCTCACTTTTCAAAACATTTTATTCTCTTCCTCTTCT
>WEIS01011074.1:45796-72003 GCA_013389965.1 Todus mexicanus
TTGTTTCAGTTTGTTTTATCATTCAGCGACTGAAACTTGATCTCAAAAAAAAAATGTAGGCAGACGTACAGCAGACTTATTTTTGCCTTGGCATGCTGCTTAAAATCTTACAAATTAACTCCCCCTCTTTTAAATCATTCTACTCGAGGTGTTCCAGCCAGGCATCCTCGCTGGCTGCCACTTCCTAAATTCTTTGGGATTTGCTGCTGGCCCAAAATTATTGCGCAATCTGAGCTCATCATCTCGGAAATGGATATTAAAAATATCTGTGACTTCAAATGCAATTCGTAGACCCAGTGGCATTTGAGTAAACAGCAACATCACTGACGCAGGGACTCGGTTTGGCTCTATGACTTACGCTAAGTAGCAAAAGCAACACCATTTTAGGGAAGAACAGAACTTGAAGATTTTTTTGTTTATACATTATTGACTGGGAGGGAGATCTGGCCTGCTAAGCAAGTGTATAAAAAGATCTAGGAAGCAGCGGCCAGAAAAATAAATCACTGCTGAAATAAAATTTTTAAAGTTTCCTGCTCCTGAACTCCTCAAGAAAGGTCTCATTTTTCTTTCCTCTCATATCTGGAAGTGACCCATGAAGGGATGGGTTTTGCTCATGCTATAGCCCAAGTTCTGCTCCTGAGAAGGTTTTGTTTACCAAGTGGGCTCAGCAGTTCAGTTGAGGTTGTTGTTTAACTAACTGTTTCAGTTGCTTATAAAGACTTCCCAAATTTCTCAAAATGTCCTGAGTGGCCTAAACTATTAAAATGCAAGCCGTTAATTGAGACAGACAATGAAGTCTGATTAATAGTTGGATTTTTAAAACAATTACATAAAAATATTGTTTGAAATCATTCATTTTAAACAGCTGACACTTTAATGCATAAATATAATTACAGACTCCTTAAGAAGGGCCTAATTTTCACCTTGATATATGCTAGCAATTGTGTATTTGAAATAGAATCATAAAACGTAAAACTTTTCTATTTAATCACTAATGTCAAAAATTATTAGGTAATAACCAGTGCAGGAGAGAATGTGGTAAAAGATACAAAGGCCCATATTTAAAACATAATTTTTCTAATACTTACTCTGATTTTAAGATGTCATGTCGTCATATGAAGGTGAATGGGTCAGGTCCCAAATTGACTTTTTTCTTTCTTTTAGAGTTAAGTGATCAATTTACACTCATGGAGGGGTTAAGCTTCCTGGAAGCGCAAGTCCTCTGACCATGCTCTAGGTACATCACTGGCTGCTGGGACAACAGCAGCTTTCTAACTGGTTTTTTGCAAGCGGCTGAGATAAAGTAAATCAGCCCAGCATCTTAATCCAACACGGTGTTTCTGTGCAGTGCAGGCGTGAAACGTGGAACTGTAGGGAGATCTAAGAAGAAACCTGTCAACTCACAAAATGCTGATTATTTAGCTCACAAGGAAGCAGGATTTTCCCCTTCAGTTACTTAACATCTTTCTGCAGTACCAACCTAAGTGCTTTTGTGATTGAGGGAAAGGAACTTTCACAGCTCTATTGGAGGCTATAAAAGTGCACAGTGGAGGAGAATCGTGTCTAGTGTGTGCTCTTACTGTGTTTAAGACCTATTTTAGTCCGTAGAGATGGCTATGATCCTTGCACTTTGCTGTTTGTCTCAGCAATCTTTTCTCGGATAAACAATAATTACTATGAAAAATACATCTGCTATTTCCAGGCCGTTTGTGACCATCAAAAGAGCTGCAGCTTTTAAGTCACAGCCACACACAAATAATACTGTGCAACTTGCAGAGCAGAAGGCTAATGTATTAGCATTATTCTTTATTGCAGGAAGTTATTTACCATTAGGATAGCACTTGAGGGTTTACAAGCCTTCCAGAAAGGAGTCCCTGCCCTGGACACCCCGCAGAAGTGCTCTGCAATTAGATATCTCTGCTTTCCTGAAGGAACTCATAGGATCAGACCCAAAAGACAACATAGAGAGTAGGAGAGAGCAATAATGCCCCTCCTGTGTGGCGGGATAATGGGCCAGGCATTTCTGCTGTTACCCTTGTAGTGCCTTTGAGTGACCAATTTAAAGGGGAGAATCTGGGTTTGTAGTACTTCAGTGTCATTTTTTACTCTCTAATTTTTACTCTAGCTTTGCAGATCTTTGCTCAAGCAAAAACTGCTTTTGAGCAGCTCTCTACTTTGCCTGCACAAGGGGGAGAAAGGAAATGGGAGTAGCTGGAGACCTGCATTTTAAGTGGCTGATGAGCCTCAAAACCTTGTAGCTCTTCAGCATCTATTGGAGCCTTCCAGAGGATCACCTGGTCTTCCATAGGTGCTCAGTCTTCTCTGGCTACAGAGGGGATGGAGACCAGGTGTGGAGAAGGAAATCTCTTTCTTAAGGCTCCAGGTACTCCTGGACTGCTGCCAGCCTGGAAATGGGATTTTTGCTTCCTGTAATAAGTGCAATCCAGAAGTGCAGAGGAAATGAAAATAAATTCACTGACAAAATTAAAATTTAGATTGAGACGCCAAGCATTATTGGTTTTTACCTAGAAGGCAGATGATGTTACATAGCAAACCAGGCAGTGTTTTAAATGGTGTGTGTTATCATTTAATATAAGTTACCGAGAGTAATTTGAAAAGAGAGTAGACAAAGTGAAAGAGGTAGTTCAAGACAATGTTTAGTTCAGTGAGGAGGACACACACCAAGATGTCTAATTAAAAGAAAAATCCGTATTTTTTTAGTCCCAGAAGTGCCAAAGAAAAGCTGTTCCTGATAAGACTTCTACATTTTGCTGCAGTTCACTGCAGGAGCATTCCAGGAAGGCACAATCTGATTGTCCTGTTCAGGAGCAGTTCCCCGGAGCCTTTGGTCTTGAAATAATGCCAATGAGACAATGCACAGAGCACTGTAGGGTGTTTAGTAACGTGGTTCAGAGATGCTCCAGTGCCTTCTCCAAATCAGCTGAGTGTCACTAGAGATGGCCGGTGATTTCCATGCAGAGCTTTGTAGCAGCTGATCTGCAAACCCACAGTTTTTTGCCTTATTTCCTGTCAAGAAACAAGTGAGCGTGCTCCAGCTCTCTTTGCCCTGTAGTGTGTCCTGGTTTGGGTTAGAACAGAACAATTCTATTCTATGATTTTTATTTTTTCAGCTAAGTCTGTCTGAAATCAGCAGCATGTTTTTGCAGAGAATCTGCTTCTAGCAGTGATAACGCTCCATGTTTATGGTTAGTACCAAGGATTGGTATGCAAACCAAGGGCACTGCTAGATTTTGTGTACCACAGTGGGGGGTGCAGAAAAGTAAAGGTTGCACCTTCAGGGAGGAGTGAACAGGACAGGTGACCCTAAATCAGCCAACAAGGTGTTCCATATCCTTATACGTCATATGCAGTATAAAGCTGAGGTGTCACGAGGGTCTCGGCCCTTCTCTCTTGGTCCTTTCACCATTTTGCCCTTTGTCTTCCCCTGAGCTCGAGCTGCTCTCTCAGCTTCGGGACTCTTCCTCACTGGGTTTGGCCTTGGCAGCTTCAGCTTTGCCCTGAGGCCTCCGGCCCCGGTCTCAGCCCCCGGCTCAGGCCTTGGCTGGGCCCCAGGTTCTGGGCCGCATCCCTGAATCCAGCTCCCGGTTCCCGGCTGCTGCTGGGCCCTTCCACAGCATCAGTGGGGCTGGGGACGGATTTACCATCTGGGGGGGTTGGGTTCGATACTGATTTTGTACATATTTGCATATATTTACTTATTGTTATTATTATTTTCATTTTTCAGTAAAGCTGTTCTAGTTTCCTTTCCTAGTCGATAAGTCTCTCTCCTTTATTTCCTTTCTTCCCTTTTTGTGTGGGGAGGAGGAGAGAGCGTTCTGTTGCAGGTTTGGGAGTGCCCTGACCCCAAACCATGACAAGGGGAAGTAATTTCAAATTCACTACTCGTTGGTAGCAATGTTTACTAATGATTTAGCTGATGAGAGCAGTAGATGTATTGCCAGCAGACACTTTGCAGCTCTCCAAGGAGATCTTCTGCTTGTAATGAAATTGTCTCAGCCCATTCTGGAAGCATCTTCACCCTTACCTTTGTAATCCAGATGAGTCAGCTGAATTCAGTCTGACCTGATCTACTCAAAATCAAAGAGGGCATGTTAGTACTCTTCCTTTTCATCACCAGACTTATCTTCTCCAGTAGGTTATTAGTTCAGGAAGATCTATGAAGTTTGGAAAGTAGCCAGCCTAATGCCATTTTTAAATACAGCACCAAGGAACACCAGGAAAATCAGTTTATGTTTTTGTCTTGTGTTTTATCTGAACTGATCATCTGAAAATAATTATACGCGTGTATGTGTAAAAATATCTCTACAGGGGAAACGGTTTTGGTAATCAGACTAAATGTATCTAGAGTGTGGTAAGCTCATACTCATATATTGTGATGTGTGAGGGGCTGCTTGTTTGTTTGGGGTTTGTGCTTGTTTTTCGTTGTGTATTGTTACTAGAGCAGATGGGCTTATCTTTCCAGAAGGGCTTTTAGCGAAGTGCTTTATCAGATCACCCTTCTGATGTGCGACACAAAAACAGCCTCTTTGTCTTCATAGCAGGGATGTATGGGAAAATCTCCCTCCCCGTTTCACATGTGTCCTTGCTGCATTTTTGTTTGATGCTCTTGCCTTCATGGTGATGGGTGTGACAAGAGTTTACAGCAGAGGGGAGTCAGCAAAGCACTCTGATGATAAAATCTTCTGGTTTGTTGACACTATGGTCAGTTCTTTGTAATTCATGAGTTTGTTCACAGTGGGTGATTTTAGCCCGTACATTGACAGGAATTTTTAATCTCCGTAGTATCTCTGGGATGATGCAAGCAGAAGAAGGTTGTTTATGTCTTTCACAAGCATCCTTCATCCCTACTGTGTTGGCTTTAGATGTGTGTTTAATATAAGGGTAGTTATCTCTTGCTGATCTATGCTTGGCAATGGCCACAGAAAATAAATCTATGTTGATTTTATTAGATCTGTCAACAGTCGTTGATGTTATTGACAATGAGGTTTTGTTGACTTGCCTGCGGAGCTTTGTGGAAATGGAAGGAGACCTTCCTCAAGTTTAGTATTTTCTTAGCATCCCATGAAGTGCATCCAAAATAGTATTCTCAGCAACAGGTTGGATTATAGCGAAGTGGTCGACGTGATTATTTTGGGGAAAATAGTAGTTTGATGGGTCCATACAGCAGAGTTAAAACAGGGAGGGGTGATACAAAGGAAGAAGGAGGAGTGCTCTTTAATGTGACTGAAAACCGCCGATTTCATGGTGTTCTCCGAGAGGTATTATTGCAAATACTGTACAGCATCTTGGCTTAGAGGTCTGCGAACCTCTTGGTTGCTCTGTAGCAGCATTGTGCCAGATAAAGAGGGAGCAGTTTTATGCTCGGAGAATAATCTTTGTTAATACATTTTCCAACAGGGGAAGAAAATAATCCTAATTAAGAAGTTACTTTATGCCTTACAAAATGGAAGGGCAAAAGGTTACTTGTTCCAGGGAAAGAACAAGGGAGTAGATCTGAGAGTTGACGGTGGGATTGGCTTGGATCCACCTCTCTTTAAACTTAGTTTTTGCAAGCTCTCTGCCAGTTCGGAGCACAATGGACCTCTTTCCGTACCTAATGGCATGCTGGATGTCAGCCCTGGCCTCAAGAAATCTCAACTGCATAAACAGAAATTAGGTGTGTTTCTGAGCAACAAAAACGTCTTTCTCAACAGCGGTAATTTTCATGCCATTCTGAAGATTGGGTGTTTGTAATCCATTCAAGTCCATACGTAGAATTCCTGCAATGAAAACACAAAGATGAAGCAAAGCTATGCTAGCATATAAACATGTGCAATAGGGGTGGATTTCAGAGTTATATCTCTATTTATGTCTGGAATATTCATGCCTTGATCTAATCCTCCTTTTCTTAAAGGGGAATTTTTCAAAAGTTCTTAAGGACCCGTCGTTGGAGCTACATCTTGAAAAGGGCAAGTCTTTCTCTCGCACACCTCAAACAAGGTGGCCTGATGTTTCAAAAGCTGCTCAGAATTCAAACGCTTCCTTCGGGTGCCTAAGTGGAAGAGCATTTCTTTTGAAACTTTGGCCACTTGTGGAGGTGTTTAAATGGGAAGATTTGGTGCTAAGTAGGGCACGTAAAAAGTTTTCCCTTGAAATATTTCCTTAGGGAAAATTGGGGTTTTGACTACTGAAATGTTATTTCACAAAGAGCATGCTTTCTGTGATAATAACAGGTTTTAATAAAAGAAAAATGACCACTTGAAGAACAAAGAACATTCCTCTTATAAACTCAAATTTAAAGCATTTTCAATTTAAAAGTTAGCATTTGCCCTTTGGAAGCTTCATTGAATTTTTGTTTTTTAACAGCATTTTCCTCAAAGAGGAGGCTGGGCATGAAGAACAATTCTTTGCAGTTTTAACATAAGATTTTTAAGGTGAAAGAAGTGGCAAGATTCAAACAAACAGAAGAAAAATGGACCCATCTTTAAAAACATCCCTGGAAACAGCTGAATATCTACATTCATTCCTTTCTTGTCACTAAAAACTGAAAAGTTTTCAGGCAGCTATCAGGAAGCAATGGGGTACATGTGCAGGAATCTGTAACTGAAGGTAGATTAAGAACTGGAGCATAAACTTCACTTACCTCTTGAGTAGACATTGAGCTCCAAGGCTCTTAAAGGTTAACAATAAAATCTCAAATTGAATCCTCATTTTCAATATGAGACAATTTAAGTTATAAAACAATGAAGTGACATGAGCCTAGCGAGGCCAACGAGGACACTTAAACCGGGGTTGTCAGAATGCCCACGCTTTATCACCCATGAAAGGATGTAACTCTCCATGACATTAAGGATGCAGGGTTTGATGGAGTGTCACAGTTAGTTGACACCAGAATCATCCGAAATCGTAGACTCCCTGTCACATCCTGCCACTGCAGAATAGAAACTAATGATTGTGCTGCTACACCATCGCAGGCATGCTGGGGTGCTGGTAGCTAGTAAATTATTACATAGCAGTGAGAGTTGCCAACAGAAGTAGACTTCTAGAGCTAATAGCTAAGGAATAAAGGGAAACTGTAAATGTGGGCTGGTTTGCTCCAATAGAGTACTGAGTGTCTGATGGAACCAGCGGTTCGGGGAAGATATAAAGTCATGCTGGGCCATTGCATGAGCCAGAAATCTCTGCTTTTCTGTAGAAGATTTGTGAAAGGGGTATTTATGTAAGAAAGTATGAATATTCACCTTTGGTCGTGGGAAATGTTTTTCTACAAACTGATAGATTCACAACACCAAGGCTTAGCTCTTTAAATGAATATATATGTATAAAATAGGGGAACGTCCTATTTCAAAAAAGTACCTTGCGGGAAAAAATGGAAAATACTATTTACAAAAATGTCATTCTGAATCCTCATAGACTCCAGAAGTCTGTAAATTACAGAAATTTTAAGCGTCTTTTGGGCCCAGATGCAATAGGCATTAAAGCCTGATGGAAAAATAATTTGATTTGAGATTGATAGCTTTTTATAATTTTCTCCAAAGGAGCAATATCAAAAATCAATATGTAAGAAACACAGAGAACAGATGCACTGTATCCTCAACTAAATGATCTTTCTGAGCAGACTCCTGCCCAGGATGCAGCTGAGCACAGAAATGAAAGTTTTTATGGGTGCAAATTGATGGTATTTAAGCAGAACAAGCTACCCAATTACACAGAGGAAAAACTGACTGATATGGGATCATCACTGATTGCAACCTGGACAGGAGTCAGTGGTGGTGGCATCCTGCCATGATAAAGGCAGTTGCTGAGTTGCAGTGCTGAAACAGACCTATCACCCAGGAGATGGGGGAAGTAATCCTTCTCTCAACACCGCCACAGACCCTGGCCGGAACACTTCTTCCTGGGATAGGTTCCTTATTAAAAAAAAATAATAATTAAAAAAAATTTGTTTTTTTGGAGAGGAGGCTGAATGCAAAATCTAGAAACCCAGTCCTAGCAGGACAGATTGGATGAACGAGGTTGTTTAGCCTAAATAATAAGTGCTTGAGAGGGGACATGAAAGCAATTACAGAAGAAACAGCGGCAGGGAAGACAGAAACAATCTGTGCCTAATAGAAAGGACATGACATAATGGGCTTAAATTACAGCATACAATTCCGGTTAGACATCAGGAAACTTTCATAACAATCAGGATAATAAAGCACTAAGGTAGACTGCCTGCGGAGGTTGTGGGCTCTCCACCGCTGGAGGCCTTCAAGAGCAGTGCAGACAGACTTCTGAAAGGAAAGACAGGAGGATAATTGATCCCGTCTTAGGGCAGAGGGATGTACCAGGTGACCTCCCAAGAACTCCGTGACTTTCTTGGTTTGAACTGTGAAATACCCTCCATCCCCATCTATCTTAAAACTTGCTTCTTGGTCGTATGTCTCTGTTTTCTGCTGGTTCATTTCTCAAATCTATTTCTGATTATCTTCTAGAGGCTTGGCCTTATCCGCTTTCATCTGAAAACACAAATTTAACTACTGCCTCTATGCTGATGATTCACAGGTCTATCCTCCTTCCCACTTCAGACCCAGCTAGCACCCTTCAAAATAAAAGCTCGGCCTCTTCTCCTGATGTATCCTTGCAGATGTTTTACCCTCCACCAAGTTCAACACAGCTAAAATAATCTTGTTATAATCAGTTCCCTCTGCCCCTCACTTTTCCTTTGATCACATTGAGTAATCCTGTCAGCTCACTCAGATCTAGAGCCTGGAGGTTGTTTGTACCTGGGACCTCACTTCGCTCCCTATTCCAGGCTATAATTGTATTTTATGGGGCAGAGGGAATATCGGCCCCGCAAAATATCTCAAAAACATGGTGTCTCATAATCTTTGCCTTCTTTTCTAGCCTCGATAAATGCAAGCTTTGTCATCTACCCCCTTTTTGTTGTCTTAGCTGCTGCTCTGTCCCTGCCAGACCAGAGAACTGAAGCTCAGCAGAGCAAGTGCCAGGCTTTGCAGGTAGCACACCGTACCCAAACACTTGTTCCTGTCTTGTTACACCACTAACAATTTGTTGTTCAGAGGCGAAAACATGCTGAATAATGAAAGATGCCTGGAGAAAGGAACACGGTGCGTACATGTACCTGCAGCCTGTTGTTTCTGTTTGTGTACACAGCCCTGATTAGAGACAAGGGAGTGTCAGGCTTGCCTGGTGGATAAGCACCGGTTCCTCTGCCAAATGAAACTCTGTGGCTGCAGAAACAGTGTCCGCATTTGCTTTCCAGAAGGTAAATACACCCACTGGATTCCCGCCGTGCAGCCCTGCAGCACAAGGAAGAGCCTCTGGGAAGAGCCCTGCGCTGCAGGTACGATGGAAAGGGAGCATGCAGGACCTCGAGCCTCAGGAGCCATCTCTGTGCTAAATCAAACCGACCTTCCTTTGAAATCAAAGGGATGCTAAGGAAATGTCCAGGTATATCCATCAGAGATGTACTTGAACTATCAGATTTTTAGGGCAAAGGCTGTTTTGGGGTTTTTTGCCTGTGTTTGTGCAGGTGCCCAGTGCTGCTCCCTGACTAAGCTCCTTGGCAATCTCACAGTACATGCAAGTAAAATAAGTAAAAGCTGCTTTTCAGTGGAAAATCAACCAACAAAGCATTCCTCCTGAAAATATATGGTGTGGTGTGGGGACATGTTGTTTCTTTAGGCTTAGCTGTGACCATGAGCTTTGGTCACTCTCTGGGAAGGGCTGGTATTAGCAAAGCAAGTATAAGGTGATTGTGTTTAGACCATGGATGGTTCTAACCAACTGCTTGTGTGAACTAGAGTAGATGGAACCAACACATGGTCAAATTAGGCGAGTAGTGAGGTCTGGGACTGGGAAACCAAGGAAGGACAGCAAGCAAACAAAGTGGGACTGTGCCACAAGCTTCTGAAGTCTTTAAGCAGCTTCGTTATGTCAGCAGCAAACAGGGGAATAGCTTTGCAAAAAATTCAAATTCCAAATACCATTGTAATTAGCATTATTTCAAGATTAAAGAAACCACCACTTCCGTGTAACAAATTATCTCCAATTTAAAAGCAAAAATAATGTATTTTTTCTTCATAAAAAATGCTCAAGCGGAAGCATTCTCACATTAATTATTTCAGTCTATTCGAAAAGCATATCCCTGCTTGCTTTTTATTATGCCTTCCAGCTCCTTCTTTGAAAAATATGTTAAGAAGCTGCAAGCTATTTTCCAAAAAAATGAAAAATAAATAATCTTTGAAGCAATTAGAGCTGAACGACAGAATGTATAAATATTTTTTTTACTTATTCTCCCCCTAGATTCAAATCCTCCATTTTCTGCCACCTCCCATCTTGGCAGCTGCAATTCAAGCTTCTTTGCTTGAACTTTGGAGGCAGGCAAGTGTTTCTCTTTCCTCCCCTAGAGTTGAATCAAACCATAGTCTGTAGATTTGACTGGCAAGAGCTTTTATAAGTGAGCTGAGGGTTACTCCTGGAGGCAAAATGCATTATTTCTATAATGCATTTGTCTTCACTCTCCTAGGAGCCTAAATACTTCTGAACCTTTCCTTACAAAAGTAATAATTAGTGGACACGTTACAAAAAAAACTTTGCTTACATAAGAAAAATCGCAAAATTGAATAATAGGAACTACAGTTGGCAGTGTGGAATTATCTGGAATGTATTTTATTGTAAGAACAAAGAGCACTTTGAATGTCATGTAAATATCATTATAGAGCTGCTTTTTATTTTAATGAAGGCTTTGCACTGGTTCAGCGTTGGGCAGAACCACTCAGCATTAGCGCAACTTTAAGTCAACCCGTGCTGCAGAGAGGCTGGCAGATACGTGTGATTTTCAAAAGCACCTTCAGCCTCAGAAAGTTGAATTTAAAATGTAATTAAGGAACATTCATCTATTTTCATTGCCACAATCGAATCAATATGTAGCCCAATTAAACAAGAACAGGGAACTGTACAGCACTATCAGCCACACTAATAAAAGGTACCTGTTTTCAATTCTCTGTAATATAGTTTCTCCTTCTCTTTCCTTGTTTTTTGCCATAGGAGAAGGAGGAAGCATCTAAACAGTTTCTCATTTCTCTGGCACCAGCTGGAAGTAGTCACAAGTTGCAGGGAGATAATACATTAACACAAAACTAGCCAGGAGACAAAAAAAGCTTACACAGCAGTTTTCATAGGTAAGATAATTAAGTGTTATATACAACATTAGGGCATTGGGCCACATCCTCTTTCATTTGTTTTCCCGAAAGGTGGATGAGAGGATGCTCAGGGATCCTTCCTGGAAGTGATATGGAGGATAATCTCTGTGAGGCAGAAGAGTTTGGGATCAGTTAAAGATTTTTCTTATCAATGAAAAAAATTGAGATTTTTCTTACTGCAAAGACATCTCAAGCAATGGAAGCATCACCTGTTTGCATGCCAATGGAAACAGAATAAGGTGACCATGTGCAGAAGGATAGAACTGACCACAGAATAATATCGCTGTGCAGTGTTTACAGATGTTGGGAGCAGTGACCCACTCTAGGTGACGTGTGTGGGTTACTGGTGCAGCCCACGGTCTGTTAACTGGGTTCTTGCAAGTCAGAAATGCTAAGGATCACCAGGGAGAATTGGAGATGCTGGGCAGTAAATGACAGGTAAGGGTGGAGGGGACCACCATCACCACCCACTTGTAAACTTCTGTGTAACCTGAGCATGAAAAAGGCCGGAAACAGGGACAAAACTTTTAGGGAAGTTTCAGTTTTGAAATCACTGTTTAAAAACTTCTAGGGAAAGGATCCACCACAACCTGATGCTGGCGAGTGGTGCGTTTGCCAGGGAACTTTCCAGCTTCCTTCGGAGCATCTGTTTAATTCCTACAGACTGTGATAAAGTTGCTCTGTGATCTCCTCAGAGTTAGGGTAAATGAGCTTTTCCATGATACAGCATCTTTTTCAATTTCTTTAATGTTTCCTATGACTTTCTATTATAATTGCCTAATTTTTCAATGTACATTTTGAACTGTGGATCCAGAACTCAACACAATATTCTCACAGAGCTAACAGCAAGCTGAAGTACAGAAGTATGCCTGCAAAGTATACTCGTATTTAAGCATCTTAGGATGAATGTGTTCTTCAGTTCATAGCTTAATATTTGGATATAATATTGAATGGGTCTTAAAATCATAGAATGTTTTGGGTTGGAAGGGACCTTTAAACGTCAGCTAGTCCATGTCTTCCTCAGAACTAGAGTTCCACATTTCGAGAGCATGGTCTTCATGTTTTAATTACTAGATGTGTAACTTCATACACAGTCACCTCTAACTCAGATTTTTGCCATCAGATGTTTTACAGCAAATCTTGTCCAATTTCAGTAACCCTTTCACGAATTGATTTACCTCTCTTCCAAACTTTGTTTCACTTCTGAGCTTTGCAGCAGTAATTGATTTTCTCCCAATGTGTGCTAATGTTACATAGCACAAGGCCAAGAACTATTCCCTCCAAGACAGCACAAAATGTTGCCATGATTTTTTCTGGTTTATTAATCAAAATGTCTTGAAGTTAGGAAAGCTTTAAGAGTTTACTGACCAATAACACATTCACTGTGTATGAAGCATAATTTTCTCCGAGCTAGCTGTAAGCTACTAGATAAGGTACCATCTGCAGCAGGATGGAGCTTAGAGCAGCTCATTCAGTTTGTTTTCCTAAGTTTGTTTGTATCCTGTGATTCTGTAGCTACCAGGAGAGTTTTCATGCTGTACCTTTGACTAGTATTTACTTGACTGAAAACTGAATGTCCTCCCCTTCCTCTCTTCTCTGCATTCTTAATAGTAAATTAAACTTGCTTAATTTTTTCTTGATCTTATCCAAAAACAAATGGCATTGTGTCTCCCTTCAGCAAATAGGACAGGGGGTTGTTGTTTATTTTTCTAAACCTTTTATGTCTAAGAAATATCAGCCGTGTACTTTTCGCATCCTATTTTGGACAGATCTTTGGAGATCATAAATGCTGAAAGCATTTCGTAATTGACAGGGAGAGGTGACATCAAGTTTTATATATCTGCAAGCACTCTCTTGCTTGAAATGTGAAGAAACCTGCTCAAGCATGGTCCATGACAAGCAAGAAGGGACAAGGAATCTTAAAATCATCTGCCAATGCCTTCATGTCATGGAAATTCCTGAGCAAAGAAATAATTGCATTAGAGGTAAAAGAAGACACATTTTCTTTGGGGATCAGTAGTGTAGGAGCAACACATATTTGCTCATCTGACTGTGTACTCTAACTAGCTGTTTGTTATATTATTTACTAGGTTTCTGTAATCTAACCTTTTTATGCGCATGGGTTTTCTATGGAGTGCAGAGACAAATCTGCTCCCCAAAGACACGTTAAAGAGCACGAGCCGAAATGTTGAGTAACGATAAATTCCTTTGAATTCCTCGTGCGCATTCTAATTCACCATGATGAAACTTTCATGTTTTGTCAGCTATTGTAATTTTGCTTTCAGAAATACAACACAAATTCTTCCTGGGTAAGTGACTCGCACATTTAGCCGTGTCTTTCAGAGGAGTATCACTGTTGTCGTGCTACAAATGGCATCTGTTTCAGTAGCACTCAAACACACAGGCTTTTTGCTGGTAAACCCAATTGTTTTTACTCAGCTGAAGCCAAGTCAACTTTTTATTATTATTATTATTATTTATTTCAGTAATTACCTTATGTTTTACTGCCTGCAGGGAGAGACCCTAAATTGAAGCAAAGTTAAGAATGCACAGTTGAAAACAAAGATCATGAAAAGATAAAGGTCCTGGGTTTATGATCTTGGATTACGACAAGTCATGAAAAGAAAGAGAAAAGGTGATTTGGTTTTCCTTGTCAGTAAGAATCTGTCCATATCATGTTTCTGGTTTGTTTTGGAACTATCGGATTTTTATAAAAAAAACCCCTCATTAGTATTGAAACATCTTGGGTAGAAGAAGGAAAGCTACAGGAGGAAATAACCTGAGAGAACATACAAATTTTTCCTTTTTCCCTGTCTTTCCCTGCCCAAACCATGTTTAATAAGATACCAAAGATGGAAAATTTCTAGCAAGAGTTCAAATGGTTTCATAGGACCAGAAAAAGAGTCTCTATCTCAACTACAGGAGTCGCTCTGCTATAACAAAATCCAATAGGTTGCATAAACGCAATATATTGCATATCGCATGTTCAATAACCACAGAAAAGCCAGCCTGGCTAAAAATAATTATGAAGCTCAGGAGCTGTAATTAAAATAATTTGATGGGAGATAGGAAACGTTTATGCATCTTGGCAGAAAAAGACATTTTGAGGATTTTGATTGATGTCTTTTATGTTTGTTCTATGTATTGTATAATAGCAGATACGGGCACTGCACCAGTATGTTAACAAGACAAAGTGCTGCGTGTCTTACTAGGGCAGATGAAAGGTCACACTGAGAAAAAGTGTATTTTTGGTGACTTCCATCTCCCACCAAAACCATCAAGGTAGATGATGCAAGACTTTCATGGGTGGGCCCTTATAGACTCAAAAAACACAGCTGAGTTCCTTTGTATGAGGTCTACTTATATGAACCAGCATTCACCACGGCGATTAAATGCAGGTTCAGTGAGAAGAACAAAAAATTAAAATCAGAAGTGATTTTAGCAAGAAATATTAAACTCTGCATTGGGTTTTTCCAACACTTCACCTGGTGCTTGGAAAACATCGCAAGCAAACAACTGATCTTACCAAGCCAGTCTGCTCCCAACAATTTCCTGTTGATAGTGTAATTTTTACTTCTGTTAAGATAAAGAATGGGCCAGGTTTTTATCAGGGAGCTGACTTCAGTGTTTCCAGCGAAGCTGAGTGGATATTGTCTGCACTAGTGTAATCATACCTTACAAAAACAAGGAGCTATCTTCACATCTCAATTTACATTATTGATGCAGTATGAAATAAGTCCCGTAGTAGATGAGCACTCTGGGGATTCTCTTGTTTGTCTCAGCATGTTAAATGACTGCAAGGCATTACACATCAGAGATAGAACTGCTTAAGTGCATAATTCTTCCTCGTGGCTTTGCTGGGAGCTAAACGAACCTTCTTAAACTAATAATAAAATAATCTAAGATATAAAAATATGTTTCTTTTGGACAAATCTGACATGTTACAATGACAGAGTGTTTATGACTCACAATCACCACCTCCGCCACCAGCACTGCTGTATTTAGAAGCAGCAGGCAGTAAAGCGAAATAGGCAGCCCTGAAGTTTCACATCAGGATAAAAGTAACTAAATTCTTACTAAATGGGGATTAGATATTAATGAAGAAAAGAAAAAAAAAGTGATGGTGGATTTCCAGGACTATGGCTCAAGGGAATGCTCTCCTATTTCACTGAGCCTTGTAGTTGTGTCTAAGTTCAGATTGCAGTTGAGATATAAACAGATGAAGACTTTAGGGATGAAATATAAACATTCCCAAGTTCTTACAGTTCTAAATTAGGTGCAGTTCCAAGAACATGGGTTTTGGTCCTAGTGCTGTTTATATTTGATTTTTATGTGTCAAGGAGTACTTATTCAAAGGTGGAAAAAAACCAAACCAGGAAGGCTTGTCTCGTTAAATCTGTACATTAGAGGTGCCTCACAGCATGCGATGATTAATTGGTTCTTTGAGAAGAAATTTCTACTCCCCCAAATGGAAAACTTTTCAAAGTTCAAGAATGTACTTTTCTGCATGCAGAAAGGATGAATAGGATCTAGTGAGCTCTCGGCATCCTGCAAGATTTCTACAAAAAATGTAGCATAGCAAATCTGCGTTATTATTGCGGTAAGGTGAAGCGGAGGAAATGTCATTTATAAACCTCAGAAAAGACTATCGAACCCACTATTTACAAATTCCTTTCTAGTCATAGCCATGTAAAACCTTTAGTGTCACTTTAGATTAGCCCTTGTAACCTTTTTCCTATACTCTCTGTAATGTTAACTCCTAATTCTCTTGCCAAAATTCCTGCAGTCACATGTTACCTATTGAGCTAAGTTAATAAGGAGGAAATCGGCAGTCACAGAAACTCATGGTAGCAGGAACTGCTCAGCATCCCAGGCAAGTCACGAATCAGGGAGCTGTCAACAGGACCAGAGCCTTTCCCAGGGCAGGGGGTGAAGGTGGGTTTTGAGTGTACTGACAGGTAGATATGGATCTGCAAACTCTGCCTCCCTGAAGGTGAAAAACAAGGATTTACAGGGGCCTGTCACGCACACAGCCTCGTCACAATCTCACCAACCTTCAGGAGAAGCAGGGAGGGCGAATTGATCCCTGTGGGATGCACAGGCTCTGGCTCCACCTGAGAGAAACAAATAGTTTTGAGTTTGATTGATGCAATCAAAGCAAGAGACCTACGGAAACTGTGGAGGGAGCAGTTGCGTCGCCTGTGTCCAGTGCCTTGATTAAAAATCAGAAGTGATGAACTGAACAAGCATGCAAAATTAAATACGTCTGTCCAATTAATGTGGAAGCCTTTGTAAAAGAAGGAGAAGTCTCATGCTGGTGTGATGCCAGCTCAGAATTTAGCCAGCCCAATGACCCAGTTTGACCTAAATGACTTACTCAGTTTACCTCCATCTTTGCTATTTTCTCTAGCAAATCTTAAATAGGAGCCTCCCCCACACACACTCTTGTGTCTTGTATATATTGAGCTTCTGTTTGTGTAAATAACCGTCTTCCATATAGAACAGACCGTGAAATATTGTAGTATAAAGATGCATTTGACACTTTCTCTATGATTTTGTTCCTCACCCAAAATATAACCGCTCAGACATGTTTTTGGAATGACGCACATTTTAGCGGAAAAAATATTTTAGAAATATGCTTAGTGTGTTGGCATTATTTCTTTCTGGATCCCTCTGGTTGTAAGCAAACTAACATTGTGAGCTCCATTGGGCAAAAGAAATATTACTGACATTGTATAAAATACTTGTATTTGAACTCGTAGTTAAACATCTGAATATTAGCTTAGGTTTTCCAGTTGCCATAATTTTAGATAAAGAAATTCGTGAAACACTAGAGTAAGAGACTCCAAATGTTTTCTTCCTATTTATCAACTATGCACATTCTTACCACAGTTACTCAATTTTTAAATCTTTCATGGCTATTGGTAAGCTTCCAGGAGGTTTGCTAGCCTTGAAATGGAAAAAAACTCTGCAATGCCAAGAAAATATAGCCAGATCTGCATTTAAAACTACTATAGTTAAATATTTAAAGGCTCCTCTGTCCCACTGCAAAGCATTTTGCAGCTCACCCTTAAATTTGGAAGTCTTAGATTGCTTTGTTGTGATGGTTTCCTCTTTGATATCTTGTACTTTGGTCACCTTACCAGTGGATCAAAAGTATCTCTGTTTTATACCACACTGCCTTTTTCAATTCAAATTGTCTTAATTGGTAACTCCGCCAATTTCTGTTTAAACACCAATTTCCAGTGATTCTGGAAGAGAAGTGGAAAATTTTTACCTCAGCTAACCCTGTTACAGACTCTGTCCCAGTAGTATTCTGTAAGTTAACCAAATGCATCCTGAAGGTGCCATTATTTCTTTACCTATAAACTTTTTCTAGAATTGAGATGTAAAATTAATAATGGAGAACATGGATTTTGAAAACACATCTGCCATTTAAATCTTAACCAAATACCTCTAAGCATACCATATACATGTAAATCTTAACTGAGTGCCTTCTAATCATTTTTCAGACCAAAGATTTGCCTCACCTTGTTCAGGAGATAGTTTATTTTCTTGGTACCATAACAGAGAAAGCATTGGTTCAGTTGGTCCCAAAGAGCTCCTGGACTTTTTCCTCGTCTCATACAGAAGGCATTGCTGGATGGTCACAGGAAACAACACCTATTCTGGTGAACTCTGTGAAGGGTTGTGAATTGGTTTGTTATTGACTGTTTCTTGCTAAAAATGAAAACCTCCCCTTTCTCTTGTGAATGCTGTGAACAGCTCCAGGTGAAGATGTCAGTAAAGATTTTCAGGTTAGAAGATGCTGTGCCCAGCTGGATCAGGCTCAGCTCTCTGCTCACGTGCCAGTGCACCCAACGAAAACTCATCGGAGACGAGTTCGCTCCAAGGGATGCTAATCTAGACGTAGTTGCTCCTCTCATCTAACCCAACCATGCTTGCACGAAGCTGGTGCAAATATTTCAGTGGTATATTTGCTTTTCTGACCATCATATCCAATGCCGCACCACTTTTCCGTGGTATTCAGTTTGTTTTCACAGCGAGGTGTAGTGAACCTTATGCCAGGACAGGATGAATTGGCAAACCCACTGTGTTAACCCATCGCTAGTGGGGTAATCTGGTAGAGCTGAGCCTCATCTGTGCCGCTCCATCTCTCTGAGTTCATCTGCCTTTCTGCGTGTCATGATGCTTGGCACCTGGTACACGCTCACAGTTCTGATTGAAAGGAAACAGCCTACAACTTTAATTAGCTAATCAGCCAGTGCAAAAAAAAGATCTGTAAAAGGAGAATATTAACAAAGCCTCAATGGTTGGTAAATTATACACTTTCAGCGGATCTAATGCTCTTCTTAGCTGCTCTGTAACTAAACTCAGGTCTAGATGGAGTCTATGTCCTCCATTCATTGAAATGCATGGTTCTTTTCATCTCATTGTAGTTGTGTTTTTTGTTTTAGTTGAGCTTTTTAGTCTCCTGACATTTAAGCAAACCAGATATCCTTTCAGAGCTATAACACTAAAATCCTTGAAGGAAGTACGCATGCAGAAGTAACAAGATAACAGCACTATCAGCAGCAGGACAGGTAACGACAGGTTTAGAGACTGAAATTACTGAGCTCATTTAGTGTTCCCATATCTTGCAGCAGGAACAAGCTGTCCTGTTCTAAAAAACCTCCTGAGTGTTAGTGATGCTTTTTTTTTTATTCTGGCAGTCTGTAAATTCTGCTGACTGCAGACTTTAGCGCATAAGGAATTTGACTGCCATGTTTGAAGTCTGCGCATCCTCAAAACCAACCCGTTCCATCTGCCTAGTATTTTATCCTTTCTGGTCTGGAGTTGGCCTCTGTTTCAATGCATTACTCCCTATATTGTCTATTACAGACTGGCTTGTTCTCTTTGATGGCTACACAAGCCGTCTCCTGCAGTCTGATCTGGTGGCTAGAGGGTGAGTAAACTCTCACCAGCGCCTTTTCTATAAGCCAGGTTTAAATGGACAGTGTGGTAGAGGGAACCAGATGAGATTTTTAGTATGAAGTTTCAAACCTCTGATGCTCAAGTGCCACAGTACCTTTTCCATAACACATCCTTGCTCTCCCTAATATCCACCTGTGAGTTTCAATGCAAAAGATGCCTCTACTTGTTTCTGTCATCCATGTTATTCAGAATATTTGGCATGTTTCTTTCTCTTTGCTGCCGTTGTTTTAAAGCGGAGACTATCTGTGCAGTTCTGCTTACGTAGCTGTTAATTATATAAAGCCTGAGGATTGTTTGCGATGAGCAGCATAACCTTTCTGCAAGGGTATCTGCAGAAAGTTTGTAGTCTTGGAGGTTGGGATTACTTTTGAACTCTCATACCTTATTAAGTTAAAGGCAGGAAGCAATATGTATACATGATAAAGGCATATTACATATATCCAGAACATATCCAGAATATTCACCTTCAGCAATAATTTAGTATGTTTTGGATGATGTCCTGAGTCCACCACTACTGTCTGAGATCAGGTAACGTACTTTGAATGGGATTATCCTTTGTGCGTATGTACGTTACATGAAAGAAGTTGCAAGTTCTTGTTATACCAGACCTCCTTTCTGCAAGGCATTAAGAAAGGAACTTTGGAAATGAATGAGTTCTAGAAATTGTCTTCTGTGTGATAGTGGAGGTATTTGCCCTGATCTTTCTTTCCTTTTCTGACTTCTGATGAAGTGACAGAGGGTAAATGACCAGCTGCTAGTGAAAGATGCAAGACAGAAAACTATAGTTTAATTGAATATTTTTCTCCAGGTGATTATTTCAGCATGTACACACCCTGAGCCTCTGCAGGGGCAAAATGTTTTATTTTTTTAATGACCTTTAAGTTTCTGTTTGGAAACACTTGCAGACACAGCTCACTGAAGATGCAAAAGATAGATCTTGGGCATCAAGCTCTAGCTGTGAGCTAGAAGCATTCCTGACTGGAGAAAAACATGAATTTCATCTCACAACCAATTTCTGATATCCAAAAGGCTTTTTTTTTTTTTTGACAGCTACATGTTTTTTACTAGATAGACCTATTAAATTCAAATAAACACAGATAGGTTAATTGGTAGAGAAAAATATAGATACAGCTATTTATGTCACGCATGCTTATTTGTCTCTGAGTTTCAAAGGCAGTTTGGCGAAGTTGATAGACGCTTAAGAAAAACTGAATCCGGTCAATCAGAAGACCAATTTCATGTCAAAGTTAGCTTTGATTAGAGGAGTATTTAGTTAGAGAAGATGAGTGTTTATTTCCTCTGCAGCGTTTGGATGCATATAGCTGGGCTTGAATCTTGCAGCCTTCTTGCTAGTGGTGGTGTGTCCTCAGTTTCAGCAGCCCCATCTCTTGCAGGAGCTTGTGTGGGTCTGAGGATCCTTTATCTCAGCTGTGTACACCAGGAGCTGGGAGGAGAGAGGGAAGGAGCAAGGCTCAGTAACTTTCTCTGAAACCTTCTTTAAGTGTCCATTATCTTTGCTTCATGAGTGAACAGCTATAGGACTGCTCTTAACAAAGAGATGAGTTTAATTTCACACCTATGGCAAGTGACTGTACGATTTCCCAAAGGAGCATGGGGACTGCAGAAACTCACAGTCCTTGGTGGAGATGCTCTGCTGCCATGGTGCTGATGAAGGACATGGTGTAAGATCTCACTGGGGCCTCACCAATCCCCTGAACACTGGTTGTCTTACCCTAAAGCTTTTATGTAAGTTGTCACTGATAAAAATAATTAACAATAATAATAGATACCCTACTGCGAGGCTGGGAAATGGGAGAGTCAGTTTTCAGCTCCTAGAATCACAGCATCGCTAACTGCGTTACTGAATCTCTCTCCAATGGAGACAAGAACATGGCCCTGGGGCAAGATGGTAGCCATAGCCACGATGCAAGCAGCCGCTATGATGCAAGTAGTTTAAGATACTAGCAGTAGTTACGATGCAAACTGTAGTTGCAATGATAGCCCTAGAAGGGATCTGCTGGTTCGAGGGACCTGGTAGAAGCTGGTGGACAGGGGACAGGGCCCCATGGCATGGTTCCTGCCATCTCCTGAAGACCCATTCTCCTCCTGCTTGCAGAGCTGTGCCTTAGGCCCCAGCAAAGAACCAGACAGACGATGTATGAAATCCCATGGAGATGGGGTCAAAAGTTTAACTTTCTACCCTCACTCCTTACCTAGTCACACAAAACTTCAGTTATTTCAAGAGTAAGAACTGAAGGTAGCTTTAAAGCTCTCTTCTGCTGATTTTGCTGCAGGGGTCCCCTTTGCTGTCAAGTTCAGTTAACATTTGTTTAAACAAGAGATGTGGATACCTGATAAGTGGCAGCACCTGGCTTAAAGATGCATTGTGGACAGCAGAGAGTAAACAGAGCAGCTCTAAGATTCCAATGTGCAGAGGTCAAGACAACATCTGTTTTGCCTCGTGTACATATTCATACTCCGTTTTCTGCTCTAGAAGTCACTCAAGCATCTAATAACTTCCTGCTCCAGGTGGTGTTTCAGCAAATTGTTTTCCTGCGCCAGTTCAGTCAGGATTTTTCCAGCTTTGGCAGAGTGGCTGAAATACGTACAGACTTAGTGTGCCACCCTGGTGTAGTGGCAGTGTCACAAGTCTTGGACTGGAAGCCAGTGACAAACGAGTTCAGCCAGGCAGGGAGGGGGATGGGCAAGGAGCAAGCCATTCAAACAGGCTGTGCCAAACCGGTGCTGTTGTCAAATGCGTTAGAGCTGCAGGTTGGACAACCACGCAGCCACCCTTTTCACCACTGCGTTAAGTAAGACCTATACAGCCTGGTAGATTTTCCTTAATGCATTGGCTGGGAAGCCACCTTTTGCTTGCAAGGCTACCAAACCACATAGTAGGTCAGACACACAGCCTTGCCCCACGTTGTGCCTGCATCTATCAATTTTACTCCGTTTAAACTGGGAATATCGGGTAAGGCCATGGGTTGGTCACTAGAGACCTTGGGTTCAGCCTCTTCTCAGGGCCAAGGTGTAGATATTTTCTTCCAATGAGCGTCTCCTAAGTCATTAGTCCCATTTAAGCTAAACCAGTTTCATACTCTGCAAATAATGACTTTGCATTCTTTTCTTCAATATTAATAATTGAACAAGTGTATCTGATACCATATTTTAATATTTGTGTTGCAGTAGCAGCTAAAAACCCACCAAGATCAGGGCTCCCTTGCACTGAATAAAGATGCAGCGAAAAACAGATTGTAGATAAGAAACATATATTGTAAATAATTAACACCAAAGGAAAAAAAATTGGAATAATTTGATCTATCCTTCTGTCACATTTTTTTTTCTTACTCATCTTCCATATCTTCTCAGATTCAGACTCGTCTAGTTCAGTTTTGCAACTGGTTTTTTTCATCTTACCTATTTTTTAAATTGCTTTTTTGCCAAAGCTAAGGGGAAAGTAATTTCAATAGCAAACACTGTGAGCAATGCATGGTTTTTTATATGTAGGCTTCCATATACTGGTGAACAACATCACAAATGCCAAATCAGACTGATACCTGTGACATGATTCTCTGTGTGCGGTGTTATCCCACTTTTGCTTGCAGTGTTTCCTTCAGCAGCACTGAAATACTTTAATCTTCCTCCAGTTTGGCAGTTGGTTTATTAAATGTTTATTCGCTTTCTTTGCATTTGGGATGGAGCTGAAATTAGCACGTCCATTTTCTTGTTTAAACAAGAGAAACTTTCGTGTAAATAACATCTCGTCGCACAAACTCGTTTTTGTCCTTCCACTGATGTCAGAACAAAAAGAAGGATGACATTTGCGGGGAAAACAAAACCAAACCAAATCTCTTTCCCAGAACCAACAGAGGGAGCACAAACCTTTGGGGTTTTGCAAGATTTTTAAAAATACGAGGTCGTGTCTACCACATCTTCCCTTTCCAGTGAGAGCACGGCAAGTTTAAAAGCTGTAGAAATATTTTACTACTTAAAAAATTCCTTCATTGACTGCAACAGCTCGCAAAAAATTTAGGATTTAGCGAGTTGTGCTCAGTGTGTTCCTGCTGTTGCAAAGGACTGGTTTGTGCTCTGGAGCAAGGAGGTTCCTTATTTATTCTTCTTGTTCAACCTCTTGACTTTCCATAAACTTTTTTCAAATGTAGATATTAAACATACCTGCCCTTGTTCCTTTTCACCACCCTTTGGTCATCTCCACCACTGCCATGGTGCCGCTCTGCAGCTCAATAAGCTCCACTCTTTCTGTTCAGTGACTCACATCATGGCTGAGAATCTGCTTTTCCCACAGTTTGTTGTGCAATATCTCTTCTGAACATTTGTGTAAAAATATCATCTGCTAGAAGTGGAAGACTTGAGTACTCTGCAGGTAAAGCATGACGATGGTCCACCTTCTCCTTCTCTGTAATGGGCTTTATCATTTCACCCTACTTTTACAGATGAGGAAGCACCATTCATGTTCCTAAAGGGATATCTAGGGCATTTTGTGGTGGTTTCTTAGAGCTGCTGAAGAACAATGGGACAGGTTCTCCAGTGGCCTAAGTTAACATAACTCCATTTAAACCAGTGGAGCTCCAAAAACAAGATTGTAAAATTGTTGTCAGTTATAGTTGTTCTTGAATGTCCTTCTAGAAGTCTTGCTCCAGTTCCAGCACAACTTGTCCAGAAAGATGTAGTTGCACAGATGCCTGTGATATGCTGAAGCCAGGACAGATGTGCAGTTGTGCCCAGCATTGCAGGAGACCTCCCCCTTCTCACCTGGTGTTTGAAGTCAGGCAGATCCCCATGTGTGCCGGGGCACTGTGCAATGTGTAGCTGTGTGGTTTGCTATGAAACATTGCCTCTTTTTCCACAGTTGTGCAAGGTTCGGGCCTCTATCTCTTCAGACATTTAAAACAAGTGACCAGATGCTGTAGGCTTACAAAAGCACTACACATAGCCAGCTGTGCCATATAAATCTTAGACTTCTTTTTTTTTATCATCAAGCTGTGGTTTGTTTGTGGTGTCTCATTTTTCCATCAGCTAGACATTCCTGTCCGTGCTTCCCATTTATTTGTTGGGATCACATAAAAACGCAGTTTTATTTATGCATATGCTCTAATCCAGAACATAAACCGCTGCAGCCGACTCATCATGTATTGTCTGAGGGAATGCACATCGTAAAGCGCATACGTCACAGCAAGAGGTTTCTTATAACTCTGTGCAGTCCTTTTAACTGGATCTCTGCTTTGGCCATCTGTTCTTTAATATTATAATGAATATTTCACACTTATCGCTGCTTTTGTTTGAGGATCTCTCATTTCTTTTCAAAGGTGATTAAGTATTATTATTATCTCAGTGTTTCAGACAGTGTAACTGAGGCACAGACAAGTTGGGTGACGTGCCAAGATGATGTGTTCAGCAAGTGTTGGAATTAGACTTGCGCCTTCAACTTTCTGTTTCTTATTCCT
The DNA here is from genome assembly GCA_013389965.1 of Todus mexicanus. Lineage (NCBI taxonomy): Eukaryota > Metazoa > Chordata > Aves > Coraciiformes > Todidae > Todus > Todus mexicanus. The sequence continues at coordinate 70,446 of WEIS01011074.1, forward strand.
TGTTGCTTCATACAGTTGCAAGTCTGCTTCCAGTCAGCCTGCAGTAACACGTTCTATCGTTCAACCTGTTCTTTGACCCAAATGCTATCATTTGGGTTGAACAAATATTCTCAAGTTTGACTGCCAGCGTATCACGGTGCCTAGATGCACTACCAAAACCCTGAGGATTTCAGCATCTGCAAATGCTCCCTGAAAAAAAGATCTTTCTGTTAAAATTCTCCAAGTAGTTCAAGTCTGGTGATGATATTTCCAAGGGCTCAGATTTAGCACTAAGCACAAGTAGATGATGTCTGGGGATATGTTTCAGTAATTAATTGCCTATGTGCCTTGACTGAAGTACCTGTAGAACTGGGCTAATGGTGAAAGAAAATATTTGTGATTTGTAAATTGCATTCTCAGATGCCTTAATTTAACTCTTCTGATGGTTTTGTTGGTGTTTCCAGAGGCATCAATGTAGCAACTTAGCTAGAAGGTGTTTAGATGTTCTTTAGATGCAACATGGTGTGCAGGTAAAGATGTCTGCACAAAAGTAACCATGTACGTTGAAATCATGAGCACTGAACTGGAAGAAAATGAAATTCAATCAATGAGCATCTAGATTAGGTAAATAGAAAAAATTCCTATATAATGTTAGGAATGGGCTTTCAGCACAGCAGCTCGGCCTTTGAAGGCTTTCTCCTAAGGTTCCTGATAAAAGCAGATAAGCTTCAGTGATCATTCCCTCTACACATATAACAACTAAAAATGGACAATAACCCTTGAGCTGCCAGGATTGGCCTTTACCCCTTAGCTTCAAAGGTACACGGCTTTAAAATCAAGACCAGATATATTGTACATGCATCTCAAGGAAACAAAAGGCTTAAATTGTGTCTCGGTTTCAACATCACTCATTCCCAGAGTGTTTAATGTGCTTCTAAGCATAATAAGCGCTCATGGACCTGTTTCAGCCACCTGCTCTCCCACCCTGGGTTACACATGACTTTGTGCGACCCTTAATTATATTTGTCTAAGCCCTGTCATCTTCAGATGAGAGACTAACCTCTAGGTGCCTTCCACTCTTGGGGAGCCAGGTGAGCAAGCAGAGCTCAGAAAGGGCAAGATGTGACCCAGGTACCTGACAATGTGGCTGGAATGGTGAATGTGGGGTTTAGAGTACAACCGGTGACACAATGATGAAACTGAAGTGATTTGGAGATTGAGCTCAATAACCTGAGGCTGCTGCCCAGCCACAAGCTTTGTGAATTAAGAGTACTAGGTGTTGGAAGTGAATATATGATAAGCAGTCACAGCTGATATTTGTCCACATATTTATGAGCATTTGCCAGGCAATTTTGTTGAATAAATAAGTAAATAGCAACATGGAGTGCTATTTCTAGAGAATTTGCCAATTGGAGAAGGACCAAAAACCGCAGTGAAGTTTGTTTGCCAGAAGACAACCACCTCAATGCTTCTGGTGAGCACCACCCCGCCATTGTGCCACACTTCATTTAACGAAGCCCCTGTATTAGAGATTAACTGTTCTGATCTGTGCATCCATCCAGCAAAGAGATGGTCCTGG
>WEIS01011075.1:0-18582 GCA_013389965.1 Todus mexicanus
TTAAAAAATTATTATTATTATTAGAAATGATCTAGGCAGTGCACTAAAGAGTTTGATTCCGCAAGTCTTAAAAATGCTGTCTCAGGCCCAATCATTTTTATTTGCCAAAATTAAGTGTGATGTGTTTTTTATATGCATCAGAAGAAGCTTATAGATGTGCGGCTTGCTTTATGTCTTCAAATATTCAACATACGTGGAAAAAATGAACTTGTAACTCTTTGCTCACTGAGTTGCTTTGTAAGACAAGCCCAAGCAGAGACGTTCTCTGCTTGCTTTTGTCACACTGCACGTTCCCTCATTATTTCAGCTTGATTTGATATGAATCATCAGACCGTAAAGTTGGCAAGCTTCGTCCCCACTTCACCTGTCCAGGACGGGCCTGGGCAGCCTAACTCATCTTTCAGCAGTAAGACAGAGCATTTTCCGTGGTCTAAGTGGCCTCTGGATCAGGCCTTCTGCAAAGCAGGGTTTTTTGTATATAGCGTGAGCTTCTTCAAATACAATTTTCCCACCTGCACTGTTGCAATAGATGGTTTTTGTGAATGTGTATCTCCTAGCAAATGAGTTTTTCAGCCAAGGGACCTAGAGGCAATTACCTTACCGTTATCAGAGAGCTTTAACTGCTCTCTGATCAAGGTGCACCTAAGGTTGTGCCAGGAACCATGTCAAATAGCCTGAGCAAGTATACGGGGCAGAAAATACCAAGAACCTGCTTCTGTAAGGGTTTACTTAGGCGTGAAGATGAATGTGAAAGTTCTTGGAGCAGATAAAGATCTCCATCCAAGATAGTCCTGTTGCCTTTCTTTACGAGGAGGAGCATGTTTGTTCCCCGTGCGTTGTTATATTGACTGTAGACTTTTTTAAAAACCAAGAGCATTGCAGGGGGTTTAATTCTTGTGCCCCGGGTTCGTTGTCCATGGATTTAGCATTTTTGTGAACTGTTTGCTGAGCTAAGATGACTTTCATACAGTATATTAACATAGTCTTCTTTCACAGCCAACTGGTACATCTGGGCAAGTGATCTGGGACATGTCACTATCTCTTCTGCTGGGAAGTCTTTTTAAACTTCTCTTCATCTTTTCTATACAGTAGTACCTTCTTTTATGTCCTTTTTGTTCAAGTGTTGAAAAATGGGAGATTATGTTTTTATTAATCCATTCTTCAACAGCTACAGATTAAAAAAGGCCGTTTTATTAAAGCTCTGTTGTAATTTCACAAGTAGTACATTGTCAGGAAATAGAATACTCTTTTTTTTTTTTTTTTTTTAACAGGATGGATAATTAACCACTGAAGCAATTTATCAAGTGTTACCCAGTGGGTTTCCTGTCGTGGAAGGTGTTAAATCAAGGATTGATGTGTAGGGAAATGCTCTAGTTAAAGCAGAAGCCAGGAAGGAATTGATTGATATGATATGGCCTATGTTACGTGGGAGATGGGAATAGATCATCTTGGGATCCCTTGAGGCTGTAAATCCAAATGAATCTGTTACCTATAAATACTGACAGGAGATTAGACCTGGATGTATAAAATGTCTTTAATTTCTGTGAGTGACCGCGGTGCTATATTGAGTCGTTGTTCTGGTCCCAGCTCGATGTCACCTTGTGAATTAACAGGGTGATTTAATGAGCCCTTCTGGGTGGCTGCCTCTGTGTGTGTTCACCAAAGCTAACTTGGCTTAGCTGGTGAGAAGGGAGGCGATCAGATGCTCAGAGACTGCGATCTCTCTGCAGAAAAGATTCCACAGTGAAGATTACCCCACTCCACTTGTGGCAAAAACCTCCCAGCTGTGACTGAAATAGTGGATCTTGTATTTGATGCTTCTTTTCCTAAGGAAAAGTGTCAGTGGTGAGCAATATTATATATTTTTAAAAAAACCCCAAACCCCAAACGAAATGGATTTTTTCGTTAGATGCATTCAACAAAAAGAAGGCCCATACTTATTCACTTTACTTAAGAGGAGAAAAACTCAGAGGCTTGCAGGTTTTAATAATCCCTTGCTTTGAATTCCATCCAGTTCTGATCGTAAAACGAATCCCTTATTTTACAGCTGAGTAACATTGGGAAGTGTTACAAACCTGTGGCCCCTTTAGTCCTTCAGTGCTGGGGCACTGCGCATGTTTTGTAGGATTACTGAAAATGTGCTTAAGAAAATATTTTTTCTAATTGTGCTTCTGTGTTAGTCATTGGATTCATACTAATGGTGTGTTGTTTTTTTTTTGTATTAGCATTTATATAATCACAGATTTAGTTGTCCTACAGCCTGTTTTGAAAGTAATTGTCGGCTAAATGATGGTGTAGCCGCAGTTCATGCGGGAGGCGCCTGCCCATGAATACTAAAAGGCTCGTGGAGTGATACTTGGTGTGTTGAGGCTTAATGGAAGTGCTGAACTTGATCTAAGCTATATCGCTTTGCTATTAAAAGTGTTGAGAGGACGCATCTAGTTGGATGAGGGAGTGAGAACTTAGTCATGGTTTGCAGAGATGGAGTGCTTAGACATAAACAGATTTTTTTAAAAAAATAAATTCCCAGGGTTGGTTATTTACACGGAGATTTACTCTAAGTGTTTTGTTTTTCAGCAATGCCTTGATGTTTGTTTATTTTTTTTCCCCCCTTCTCCCTCCTGTTCAGTGTTGCTGGGACTCAACACATCTCAATCTCCTCCAGTGAATGTAGAGACTCGGATATAGGGTCTTCAGTGAGGGGTTTGTTTGTGTAGGAGCTGCTGGCAGGGCTGGTCTCTGCCCATCCTTGCCTCTTGTGGGGGCTCTCTTGCTGTCTACTGGGCACTCGCCTGCACCCAGCATGGGGGGATGAAGCAAACAGCAAATTCTGTCCCCTTGTCATAAAGCCAGGGCAGCAGCATGATCCTTAACTTGACTCTTACCGGTGATTACATATGCTTTTGTCTGTTTTTTATGGTGGTGTTGTTGTGCCCTGAATCAGGGCTCCCTCTACTCACGGTTTCTGCCTCCTCCTGCTCCCCGTTCCCAGCTGGAGTGATGCTGGCTGGCAGAGGAGAAGGATGCCACAAGGAGCCTCCAGCATTTTAGTATCTGCTGCAGTTGCTTGATCAGGTCCAGCACACAGAGCCTTGCCCAGTCTTCACGATACCAATTTTCTTGACCAATGGATTCAAAGGTCTATCTGTCTCTGCTTTACTATCACTATTTATTGCCTTGGTATTTGTTTGACGGAAGGTTTTTTGTTTTTAATACCAGCCCTGCAGTCCATTGCCAGGAAATTTAGAACCTGTGAGCGATTTCAAAGGCCATCTGACTCTAATGCTTCCAGCAGGATTTATGTTTTTGCTGGTGCAGAGTTACAGTGTCATAAGCTTTTTATTTGTTCTTATTATATCATGGGCATCTGCAGGCTGTTGAGTCCAGTTTTCCTCAGCTGTTTATGTGCAAATACGTCTCTGATCTTGTGAAAGGGGCTCACTCTTTATTTTCACAGACTGCTACTCCAAGAAAAAGCCTCCCCAATAAGTCATTAAAAGAAAATGGAATTAGTCTTGCCAAAAATGATGGCTGCAAAATGCATATGACTGTAATGTTCATATGAAGGCTGAAAAAACCTTTTGGTTATTTGGAATATACTCCTAATTCAGTATTGGATCAGGTTTTATTCTGGTAAATCTGGCTTGTGTGGAGCTCAGCTGGCAGAGGAGCCTGGGGTGTCTTGCCAGGGCTGCAGTGGGGTTCCAGAAAGACTTAATTTCATTTCTAATTGTTGCAAAGAATCATTTATTTAGCAGTTAAGCTCCTACTCTGTTTCCTGCCTGGCTGAAACAGTAGCAAGTTCCTTTACTTCTGAGATTACTTCTAAAATTGTGACTTTCAGTGGAATATGAAGGTCTCGGGATACAAGAATTAAGGTCTGGTCCTTTTGCTTGCAAATGATTTGTGAATTCTGAGTCAGGACTTATTACTTAAGCCTGTTTCTAGCTGGTTTTAAAGTCCATGTGTTTATTATTGTATGTGCTGTTGTGCATTCTAACAGCTGCCAAATGTCACAGGATAACTAGGTTCAGTTTTTGGAATGCTTCACTGGGGATCTACCTTTTTTTTTCTTTGATTGGTTTTTTTTTCCTCTTTAATCTGATAAAATATACTTTTCCAAATGCCATGATATGTTCTCCAGCAGAAAAATAGAAAATGTATTTTCTAGGTGCTAGTTAAGACTCCTATGGAGGGACACTAGGCTTCAGTTGAGGAGACTGATGCTGGGAGAGCAGAGAAGGAAGAAATCTCAGGATCTGAGTTTGCAGATGTGTGAAGTGCCGCGTATCTGTGTGGGGGTTCACAATGGGTGCTGGATCACTATGATACAAAGTGGCTTAGCTGCTGGATTGCCCAGATAGCATTGCTTTATGAAGCAATGCAGCCATGGCACTACCGGCTCATTTTATTTCTGCTGAAAGGTTTAACGTGTTCTAAGAATATGATCCATCCAAATGAACTCCATTTTTGTGCCATTAATAAAAGCTTTGTAAACAGAGTTCAGATTGCTCAGTGATAAAATGCCAATTTTACTCTTCTGCTGAGTTTTAGCTGTGTCTTTCAATCATCATCTACGGGCGTTTTCTTCATTGTTCACTGCTGTTTGTGCCCTGGACAAGCAACAGATTTTTGTGGGCAAGCAACATCCTTTACAGGGTGATACCGTTGAATGACTCTCCGCTTCTGCTAATACCACTGCGGAAAAGATGCATCTGATTCCTAAGTCCCCGGCTGACAGCACACCATCGAAGTGTGTGCCGGACTGGCAGAGTAATCTTCCTTCCTGTCTCCTTAGCATTTTTTCTAATATATGTTTGTGTTATCCAAATATTACTTTTGGTTGGGGTTGGTTTGTGGTGGTTTGTTGTTTTTTTTTTTTGGTTTTTTTTTTTTTTTTTTAGCTGTCATTTGCTATTCAGCTCACAATAACAAATGTCAGAAAAGTTACAAATAGCACTAGTATTTTCTTTGGTTTATTTATTTGTCTCCTCTTCATAGCTATTTGAAAGGGGAAATATAGAACAGCGGTACCATATTGTGGGAGCATCCTAGGGAGAAACTAGCATGTAGCAAAGGTGACAAGCCCTGTCCTGCAGAGCTCCATCTTTATCTTTTGATACATGTTTTTACCCTGGTACTAATCCCCCTTTGTACTAGAATTTCTAGCATGGCAGGGATAGAGGGGAACCTATGTTGAGCTACCTCCAACTGGTCTAGAGGCACTGACAGCAATTACACTAGTGTTCTGAGGCGTTAGTCCAAGTAGTTGTCTTCCAGCGTGGTCTTAAGGAAGTGCTCTGGGAACCGTGTCTTCTGGGTCCTTCACCAAATGTTTCAAGCAGGGGACTTTTTTGATACATAATATAGATTAGTTTTGTAAGGAAGGACAGATGTTCTGAATGCCTATTTCTCACATAGTCACCTTGCTTTCTGGGCAGATTCTCTTTTAAACATTTTAAAAATGAATCCTGCTCTACTTTACAGCTAGAATGGTCTCAGCTGGCACGTTCAGTCTTCTTGGACGCAGCCAAAGAGATAGGTTATCTTGCATATTTTTCTTGAAGTCAGTGGGCTCGACATCACATTTGTAAGTGTTTGAGGATGGGAAGCAGTTGTATAAAATCTTGAGGAATCAGGATTCAGTTGTGGGGAGGAGCTGTGGGGAAAAGAGGGTGGTCTGATGGGATGGGGACTCCAGGCATTAGCCTCCAGGATGGTCTCAGTGAGTTGTTCCAATTCTCTGTGCTTCAGCTCCCCTGTCTGTGAAATGATGGTGATGGTAACAGCTGACTTGTTTGATCTCTGTTCACAGAGATGGCTACGTCCTTAGAAGCTAGACCTAGAGAAGTTTTGTTTTCAGTATTGCCATTGCTATGAAATTCTTCTGATGCTGTTACTCCTTTTTGAAGCTGGTCCAAAAGGACCATATTAGTATAAGGAAAAGCCTCCCACTCAGCTGGGTGCTTTACATGCTTTGAGGTGGTTCGGAGCTGGGGTGGCCATGAGGTAGTCTTTGTCTCCTAGGCTGTGGGGAAAGACTCTCTGGGGAACATAAGACGAATTCCAGCCCTTTTGCTGTTATTATTTATTCTCCCTACCTTCCCCACAGTACAATCTGGCTATTAATATCTGTGGAAGCTCAATAAAAACAAAAATAAATATGGATCATTTCATTTACTTCACTTCCACTGTAATTGCCAGCCCATATCTCCCTCTATTATCCTTTCATCTTCTTTTCAGACTGGCTAATAGTTGCTTAGTGATTACATTTAATGGCGTGAGAGCCTTTTAGTTTGGATACCCTGCTTTTCCTCCCCTATTGCTTATAGAGGTGTTTACATTTGCAGCCAGAGCTATGATTTGTCTCCTATATAATTGAATGGAAGGCAACAGTTCACATTCCTAGACGGGCATCCTGAATTTATTTTGATACCATTTCCTTTTTGATGCATTTCCCACACATAGTTCATCTCATACAATCTCTTGGTTAGTTTAACTAACTGTAACCCTTTCCAAAGATTTATTTCTTTGCAGTGAAATGCGTATCTTAGCCTGTCTAGTGTGGCCTTTAGGGCTAAGTTTCAGAAATTAATGGTAAACAAGTTGAGATGGAGGAAACTGTAGTACAGTAAATATTTCACTGGGTCCTGCTTCATGTGGCTGGAGTGTGCGGTTTCATTGGGGTGCTCTCCTTGCGTAGGTACAGCTGGTGCTTGGAGATGGTAAAGGCACAGCACGATGCTGGAGCAAAGCAAATGCTGGCAAAGACTTGTTGGTGTTAGCTAGCTGACCATGCTGGGACAGTAAAGAAATGTCGTTTAAAAATTATCCATTTCACCTGTGTTATTGGTGAAAATGTTCAAGATGGAGCTCATCCAGGGAACGAGCCTGTGCTCACATCTCACCTTCATGGCCGCTGGTGGAGAAATGTGGCCCTGAGCAGCCCCGGCTGCACCAGCACCTCTCTCTGGCTGTGGGCAGTGGAGAGGTCTCGGCACAGCTCTGCCAGCTCAGGTTTGTCCTTGTTCTGCTCCACTCGTGAGGAGTGGGGGAAGGGGGATGGTGTGAACACAGAAGGAATGAAGACACCACCCCTTGGATGGGAGCAGAAGGATTTTTTGCAAGAAAAACATGCCACATGAAGCAAGGCTGGTAAATTAAAGTCTGGAGTATTGCAAACCCTGTAAGTGTTCAAAACACATCTCTCTTAAAGGTTTTTATCTGTGTGTTTTCTGTTCTGGCACCAAGAAATTGGGAAACTTTAAGAAGAATGTCCAGTCTTAGCGTTTCTGGTGCAACAGCATTGCTGACTCATCACAGCTTAAATACTGGATAAAGCCTTTGTAAGGGAGTGAGGGATTTTCTTGTTCAAAAGCCAGAAGATGTCTATTTTCATCACTGAGTTTGCAATCCTAGCAGTTGGAATGAAACAGAATTCAAAGCTTTAGAGAAGTGGCTGGAGGTGTGTGGAATGAATAATGATCTAATATGAGGCCTCAGCAGGGTGAAAAATGTAAAACTAGCATCTCTTCTGCTGCTGGGTTTGTTTTTTGGGGTTTTTTTAAGATAAATTCACTAGCAATGAGAAGTATTTTAAACGTTACTGCTGTTGCTGATAGGAACAGGCCATTAAATCGCTACAGTCAACATTCCTTTGGGTCCTGGTCATAAGCCAAACTGCCAACTATTTGTAAATTTACTGACAGTCAGAAAGCAGAATACAATGTTATAACTGTCAGAAAACTAATATCCACTCGTTCCAGGGAAACATAGCTCTGCTTCTCTTGGGCTCTGGCTTTTCATAGTGTCTGGTTAGTGCTGTTATTTTCTGCTTCTCTGAACTCCAAGACTGACCCAGGAAAAAGTAGAGTGCAGACGAAGTTGCTGCCTGCCTTTCCCTGTGCACCCCATTCTTCCCATCATCCGTAACAGTATCCTGGTCCTTTTTGACAGAGATGGTCAGGACTGCAGCCAAATTCCCAGAGTTTGGGTTCTCGATCTTGCCATGGCTTGCAGTGGATAAGGTTCAGTCAGAGTTAGCTGTAAATGTGAAAGCAGACGCTCACAAGTGCTAGCTACAAATACATGCTAGCTTCCTAGGGTGCGCATTTGGAGATAGCGGAAAGCAGCTTGAGAAAGCCTAGAAAATACTTTGGATTTATTTATCATGCTGCCAAAGTGTTGTGGGAAGAATGACGGAATCATTTGTTTGCTGCCTGCTGTTGAAATGCAGACCTTCTATGAATTACCCTTGCAAAGATAGTGCTCTGTGAGACAGTGTTGGGTGAGGAAACCTGTTTTTCTTTACTGTACAGCAATGTTATGGGTTTGCTCAGCTGTGGACCTTCTTTTGAAATAGCATTTTGTGTAACTACCTATGTGGGCATCCATAAAATGTAAATCCAGGTGGATTTTCCTCATGCCTTGATGAACAATAAATATGCTCCTGTCCCATCAGGAGTAGCCAAGTTGGCCGCAGGGAGGGATCTCCCAGGGCATCGTTCTCCTCCTCCTTCCATGTCCCACTGCGGGAGGCGGGCAGAGTGTGTATTTGCTTCTGAAAAAGGATAATTTGGCCATGTACATGTGGCCTGTTGATTTGTTAGAAGGATGAGTTTGACTGTACTGCTGTGGTGATTAGATTACAAGCAACAGCAAAATAAGATGTGACTTTGTTGTTTAAACTAGTGAAGACTCTTTCAGAACTCAGGAAAGCTTCTGCTCCACGTCAGGATTACGCCAAACTTGAAATGTTTGGACCAAGAGGGGAAAGGGCACGATAGCAGCTCGTTACAGGGTGCTTGGTGACCCCTACTGAGTTGCGTTCACCTCCGTGGTCAGATGCCTCTGCTCAAGTTCCCAATTTCAGCTGGGCACTGCAGAGTTGGACCCTTTCCCCTCTTGTGCCAGAGGAGTGAGCACGCCTCTCTCTGTCCTGCTGTTTGCCAGAAATTCTTCCCTTAAAATGAGCAACTTCCCTCCTCTGAAGCAGCGCACTCCTCTGAGCAGTCCTGGCTTGTGTGAATCGTGTTCATAGAAAAACAATGTGTTGTGACTCGCTTGAATTCCACAGCGTCTGCGCTCCTGGGGTTTGCCGCACGCAGTGCGTTGGAAAGCAATGCTCTGAGTTTCCACCATCTCCTTTGAAGCTTGGCCCAGACAAAAGATGTAAGACATTGGAAGGTGGTGTGTGATCTGGAGTATCCTCGAGCTACAGCTGACATTACCTGGGCACAGACAGGCCACTTGTGTGTGCTGTTACTACTCAAGTGCAAATAACTATGGTATTTATCACCATGTGCTGTCAGTGTATTAGAAATTAAGCCCAAAGACTGCTATACCAGTAAGTGTTTGACCAATCATTATAGCATTTGTCAACGTTATGGGCTGCTGGCTGGACCAGTAATAAATGTGTGGTGCTCCTGCTGGAGTGAAGGGTTTTTCCAAGGAAAGGTGTATTTAATGAAGGCTCAACAGCGCAAGCTGTGAAAGTGGCGAGGTCAGTTATTTTTACAAAGCAGGTGTAAATGACGTGGAGCAAGGTGGCACAGGCTGTGGAGGGACACCTTGTCCTCTGACCCGAGAGAGTGTCCTGGAGCGAGCAAAAGGGAGTTGAATTGGGCACCTCCAGTTTTTGGCAGATGGCTCTTACATTGAAACAAAGAAAAAGAAGAGGAGCAATTAGTGTGTAAATAAAAGAAGTTACCATTCTTCTAAGCATGGAGCAGGGTGGGTGGCAGCCTGCGAGGCAGGGAAGGAGGAGCATGACCTAGAGTCAGGGGTCAGCCCAGTTCGTGTTAGGGGCACCCAGAAGCATCATCACTAGGCGAGCTGCTGAACTGGGGATTTTGCCTCCCAGCTGCTCTGGGGCAGAGGTGCAAGGACTGGGCTCCTAGCAAGGCGATGGGTGTTCAGTAATGAGTTTGGAAAGGAGGAGGGACCTGCAAAAGCTGTTCTACTCTCCCTCAGGCTGGAAATGGAGGGCTTGGCTTTTGGTTTCTGCTTCCTTTATTTCAAAAGGGTAGTTTCGATATGTGCTCAGCTTGCCAGATGGTGATATGTAAAAAACCCCAAAGGCCTGAAAGCATCGGGGAGCGAGGGAAAAGCATGTCCCTACCCGGGACTGGGGAAACCTGGCTTCCTAAATTGCTGTCAGCTGTTGGAGAACTGGAGGGCGTAGTCTGGGTTATGAAAATGGGAATTGTGGTATTTCTTAAAAATACCTATCTCCATCCCGCTTCAGGCCATGAGGCTTTGATATACAGGGTTTGTATCAGCTTCTTTATTTTTATTTTTAGACTTGTGCACGAGCCATCACGTGAGAACGGGCTGTCGTTCACTTCCAGGGCCTGTTGTGCAGCCTGTATGTGTGTATGAGAGGGTTTGTCTTTCCTTGTGCAAATATCCCTCCTTTCCACAGAGGAGGAAAGTGGGCTTGCCATCTGTGCTGACTTTGTGGTTTGGGTTTTTTTTTTTCTAATAGTGTGTGATAGGTAAAGATGACACATAGGCAATGCCATTAGCTGAGGTCAGGAGGGTTTTTTCATCTGCTAGGTGTGGAGGGAAGGATGAGATTTGATGAATCTTCCGTGGCTTTATTAGGAAGTTGCATTATCAAAACACCAGGAGGGTGGAGAAAGGAAGAGCCAAGACCCTTTCTTTGAAAGACAGCAGGATTAAGGATTCAAGCGAAGTAACAAAGCTGTTGGATTTAAAATTAGCTTAATGTAGTTTTGATTTTTCTGAAGAAAAGTTGGTGCATCATCTCCCCAACAAACTGGCACATGCTGTAGCAGTGAAGCATGGCACCTTCTCCAAATCAGACTGTTCAGCTTCATAAATGACAGTGTCACCTATCACTGTCAGCAAGATAAAGGGATGAATTCTCAAATGGTCCAAGCGCATTTATTTTTCACTGAGTTTTCCTTAGAGTGAATATTTTGCTTGTACCCAAAGCGTGAGTGAAATTGTGGCTTTCCTCTACAGCCTCTGTCTAGAAGTAAATACTGTATAATAGTATTATGATTAAATTGCATATACAGTTATATATAGTGTGTATCTAGTATATCAATCTATATACACTGTATATGTATTTAAAATATGAGATCTAGTAAATACTAGATAGTAAGATTATACTGATGCAGGTACTAGAAATTAATTACTTTGTTAACGTACCATGTCTGTTACCTACTATCCAAAACTCAACCCGATTAACCTTGAGACCTTACTGCAAAGGTGACCAGAGGTACAGTTACACCATCTGTGTTGAAAATGGCTCTTTTCCTTCCCTTCTGTACCTCTTCCCTCCTGCAGTGAGGCACTTAAAGTCTTAAGGCTTAATAACACAATTCTGGATTGCGTCTGTCTTTTGCAAATGTAGTTCTAAAAATACTTACTATTCCCTTTAGGAAAGAACTTTCAAGTCAAGGTTCAGAAGATCCTCAGTTTCTGCTTTATGCATATGTTTAATTTATACGATCTTGCTTAGTTAATGCGGTTTGTGAATGTTAGGTTGGGCGACTGTTAGATCATCAAGCCTGCTCTGTGTAACCGAAGTCCTTGGATCCCACTCAGCAGTTCATGCTGTTCGAATTTTAGCGCTGACCCCTTGGGTCTGAGGAGTGCCCTGGAAATGCGGCTGTCCTCTTCACCCACCTGAGCTCCACAGCTTTGCTTTGCCCTTTTTTTTTTTTTCTTCTCTCTCCTAAGTGGTTTTTTTCTTTCTTTCTTTTTTTTTTTTTCCCCTCTCCTTATTTTTCTTTGAGATCTGTCTGCAAAGCTTTGTGTTTTCTGGATCTGCTCCAGAAACTCCTAGGAGTACTTAGGCAAAGTGAGGCATGCGTTGCTGCTCTCATGTATAATACTGGCAGGGTGAGGAGGGGGGACATGGCCCAGACTGCTGTGTTGTATTGATCAGTCTTGCTGGGTGACCTTGTAGGACTGGCACGCAGGGAGTGGAAGAACAGGTTTCCTTGTTCAAACAAGCATTCTCAGACAGCAGAATTTCCAGTGGAAACCAGATTACACATCCGAGCTCATCAGCTCAGCGCGCTGATGCACCTTTCACAGAAAGTGGTAGTTGTGATTCCTTCTGTCATAACTGGAACTTCAGCTTTGTGGTGAAGCTTATGAAGCAGCAGGCACAAGACGACTTCATCATCAGCTTGGGGAAAGGAGGGAAAGGCAGTTTTGAGAGGTATTTATTTCTCAGCAGTGGCAAGGTCACGTTTCTAAAGCATCAATATTGAGTGTGGTGATGCCTTGTAAACATGGAGCTGAAAGGATAATGCAGCTTCCAAGTATTATGCCCAAAAAAGGCAGAAGTGTGTTGAAAGAGCTGACTGTTGGCGATGTCTGAAGAGTAGAAGGTTGATTTTTGTTTTTTTTTTTTTTTNAAAGAAGAAGCTTTTTTTTTGTTTTTTTTTTTTTTTTTTTTTCATAGCTTCTGGTTGAGGAGCTGATGTGGGAAGGGCTGTAGCATGGTAAGATTGACTTGTGAGCACCTCCTGGCAAAGCAAAAGTGAACTAACTTCAGTTAAATTAAAGCAAGGGAAGAGACTATCCATATCCTGTATAGAGAAGAGCTCCATATTTATGAAGGAAAACACTGGGGTTTTTTAATTTCTGTGGCCATTTGTGCTGCCTTAAGTACATTTTCAGTCTCTTTTAATTGCAGGGTGTCTGTCAGCCTTTCTCAAGTCTTGTGTTATCATAAACAGCACAGTAATAGGTACCTGGAGAGATGACCAAATGCATTTCAGTCCTAAATGAAATTTGCAATCTGCAGTGGATTAGTTGAAACATTTTAGTACACCCAGGCTGTTGCTGCAGTGACATACACTGCAGCTATTCTAGAAGCTTTGCACAGCTTGTTTTCAGTATGTCCTTTTCCTTGTCTACTCTCATCCTGTTTCAGATACTAAGTTTGGAGCAAGTATAAAGGTCAGCTTCAAAATCTCAGGATTTTAATAATTTTTGACCATGGTCACCATGTGGAAAGATCAAAAAGCAGGAAACTGCTTGACTGATCATCTTTTGCTATGTGCAAATAGAAATAAATTAACATTGTAGTTGGAAAGTCTGAACTTTTTTTGTAAGTTCACCGCTTGGAACCAAATGTTGATGACTGTGGCATCGTTTAGGGGAAAGTGTTTCACGTTTTTTAAGTGTGTGTGTGTGGTTTTGCACATGCCTGGCTGCCTGCCTGATCTTGCAAAGTGGTGTAAAAAACCACCCAGGTTTTAGAGGTCTTGTCACTGAGCTCTTTGTTTGCATAGAGAAACATCTGTCCGAGATTTAATGCACTCTTTGTAACACTGCTGTTAGAGAGCTGTAAATCCTTCAATTTCTTCTTACTGGGATTTGATAATTAATTTTTCCCCCTTCCTAATCGAAGTGCTGTACTTAAGTGTTTTAATTAGTGCGTATGAATTTATTGATTGTCACTGTTGTAATAATGACAAGATTTTATTTGCTCTATAATAATATGTTTAAATATTGTCACTTTAAATAACATTGAAATAGAGCTTTCGTATGTTGTTTTTTATTATCAGTTCATTATGATCGACTAATTGGACTTGTTTTCATTGACACCATTCTTTCTTGCAAACACAAGCTGTTTAAAGGTTTAATTCTCATTTTTAACTTCTTTGGTAGAAGGTTCCTAATCAGTTGGAGCTGGAGAGGAGGAGGGATCTGAGGCAGAGTTGTATGCACTTGATATGTGACATACTGGAAATAAATTGCATTTTTTGCTACTTACTCCATTGGTTTAGACAAAATGAAGTGTGTATTTTCTCCTCCCAAATTGATAGCATGCTTTTTAAAACATGAAGTTGTCATCTTATTTTGTTTGTTTCTTTACCACCACCTCCATGTTCATCATTTTTGTGAGTTGCAGTTCAGTTGAAACTCCTCGGCAAAGTATCAGATAAAAGCAGTAACCAATGCCTGGAAACAAGCACATGGGTCTTTTTAAAGGATGGATTGGTGTGTTGGGTGTTACCCCATTTAGCCTTCTAGTCTGACCTATATCAACTCAATAAAGTGCTGTGAAATTTCCCCTATCAAGGGGTTCCTGGAACCCCCAGGATGGAGTTTGTGTGAGGGGCGGTCTCATGTGTACAAAACTCTTTATGGACACTTAGCGTTTGTCTTTGGAAACTTAACAAGGGAAGGACCAACTATCTGTTTTGGCAGTGAGAGGTGCTTGAGTGCCTGCTGTTTGTGTTGGTACAGGCATTTTGTCCCCTCTCCTCTTGGCTCCCTTTGGCTTTCCTGGAGGAGAAAATGGGCTGACGATGTCAGAAGTCCCTTGCTATTTCTTGCTTGGAAAAGTTTTGAGCAGTAGCCAAGAGAACAGAGCCCTTCCCATGGGAGAGGGGTCTGAGGGCCACGGGTGCTGTGACACGCAGAGGTGGTGGCAGAGCTCTGCTGCCGTGCATGTTCCATGTGCCCAGCTGGGACTTACGGGCCCATGTTGGGATTGCAGGATGCCATGCTTCTACAAGCGTGAGACACGTCAACCTTACATGAGGAGACCATATGAGAAGAATGGCCAGGAGGCACCTTTAATTCCCTGCACTGAACCCTTCCTCTTGCTGGTCTTCTGCAACTGTCCCCAGCGTTTGCATTCCAAGGTGAGGTGAGCTTGCATGGGGAACAGCTCTGGCTACAAAGAAGGAAAGGTTGGTTGCCAGATCTGAGAGCCTGTGGGGAAGAAGGGGAGAAGTTAAAAATGTTTTCTGCTGACCTGAGTATTTGCCAAGTGTAAAATCTTCACAGCTCAAAGCTAAGTGTTTTGGCTCCATCTGCAAGGTGTTCTTGAAAGGTGTCGGTGACTCTCCCTGGTGGGGGCATCTGTTGTTCTCTTGGAGAGTGCTGCCAGTCTTTGCACAAAGCACTTGCTCTAGGCTGCGCTTGCTGGGAGACAGAAGTATTGAATTTTCCTTCTGAATAAGCACATCCTCCTTGCCTCTTTTAGGAGCACACTTAAGGCTACTATAAAATGCACAAACCTATTAATTGTCACCTCTGTGGATAGATTTGGTGTGGATTTTTATTTTTTTTTTCAGATTGTGTGCTGGGCCCCTCTGACCTCTTGTTCCATAAATCAGTGTGTAATGAGTTGTGTTACTGGTGGGGATATCACCTTGTAGTTTGACAGCGGCTGCGGTCTAACAAATGGTCCCAGCGTGGTAAAGACCATTTGAAGAGAGCAGAAGGTAGGCTTGTGTTGAAGTTTTACCAGCGACATCCATCAGCAATTTAATCTTTCTCTCTTATCCTCTTTTTATTTGTTTTGGTGTTGTATTCAGAAGGCAGATTACTCTGATTTCTAGGGAAAAATAAAAAACATTGAAGTTTTGGTCAGAAAGCTTTGCAAGTTGTTGGAAACTCCAAAGTTTTTTGGTCAACTCCCTGGGCTGTCTCTGATTGCTCTGTCTCCTTGCCACCCCAGGAAATTTTCAGTGAGTACTGTGTTCTTTAAAATAATGAAACTTCTGCCAGACTGATTTGCGTGTATGGTAGGTAGCAAATTGTCTTCTCTGTACAGCTGGGCTAGCATGGCTGCTCTTTGCTGAGATGGGGAGGAATGATTTAATGTTTGATGCAAGTCACACAACTGACTAGCATGCATGTGGAGTTTTGCTGAAGGAGTGTTCATTCAAGTCCAATAAACGCACAGTGAGGTTGAGGGAATCCAAGCTACAGAGTCAGGCTTTCCTGTATTCTTGCATATTTTTTGCATACTTTGCTTCCATACAGACTCTAGTTTCTCTGCAGTGGCAATAATAGCGGAGACTATTTGGTATGAGAAGGGAAGTGAAATGAACTTTTAAGTTGTGTGGTGTTGAGGAAGGGCATAGATAAGGAAGGGGACCTTAAATGAACTGTAACATCACACCTATGGAAATACGCTAAGGAGCACAGTTTATCAAAGTCTACCTTTCTCTGAAATTAAGCAAAGCAATCCAACGTAAAAGCAATTATTTCTGTACTTGGGAGTTTCACCATCTCGTTTTTAAGTTTCACAGGATCTTCCAAGTAATCACAGCTAATGATGTAACTGCAAATGAAGGGCTGTATGTTTCTGCACAATTTGGATGAATCCAAACTGTAATTCTAAGAGGAATACTTCCTTCTGAGAGACTTTTTTCTGTCTTCAGGAAATGAAAAGGAAATGATTTCACTTTTGTGTACAGGATTTAAAATGTCAAGTCTGTGATGTAATGGGAAAGGTCTCTGGCGGGATTTGATGTTTTGGGGCTCAAGGCTCCTGTGTGAAAAATGATGCCTCTCCCTGTTAGACCCCTCTTGGTCGTGACTCTGAAGTTCTTCTGTGACTTCGTATGGGACCCGTGTTAATTGTAGGGAGGCGCTGTATGCTACAGGGGGTGGAATTAAGCTTTTAGTCATGCTGTGCCATGTCTTATTTATCAACTGCAATGTGAAACACACAGTTAAGTTAAACCAGACCCAAGCTATATGCTGGGAATCAAAACATGGCTGAGCCAGTGCCTGGGAGTTTAATGCCTGTGTTTATGAATGGGCCGATCCAGTAGATGTATTTCAGATGTTGCTATTGTCTTAACAAGTGCCACAAACATAGCAACATCTGGGTGACACCAATATGTCTATGTGTGAAACGGCAGTGTGTGTACGCAGGGTAAAGCTTGCCCATGAATTTTAGCTTAGTCTTTAGTGACCTGTTAGTAAATGCAGTTTTATTACTAGATTTGTTTTCTAAGGATTAAGTAGCATTTGGAGCATGTCAATTTAGTCAACTGGCACTCGTGTTAGTGATGGGCTTTAGCAAAGCAGTGTGAGCTAAATGGGGGTTATGAAATGGCAGTTAATTATGTGTAGAAAACACATGGGAGTGGCTATCTGAAATACATGTAAACAACAACAACAAAAATCCTAACTGCTTTTTTTTCAGTGCGAGTAACATCTGTAAATTCAGGGCTGCTGCAATAAGCAAGAGATTAAAGCAAGAAGGAGCTTGAAAGGGATTTGGTTTGTGTTTGCAATTGGCTCGTGTCTTGACTCCCTACACTAGGGAGTGGAGCACGGAGCCAGCTGGACAAGAGGACAAGCCAAGCTTAGGGCTGGGACAGCGTGCTTTGAAACTCTAGACCAAAGGATATGAAGAGTTATTTGACAAGAGGGTGTGGAGGATGGGAAAGCCCCAAGACACAGCTCGTGGTTGTGCTGTGGGAGGTGTTGCACAATAGAGCTTTTCCTTTTGGATAAGGGGAGATATGCACTTCCAGCCTTGCCTTTGTGTGGTAGCCCATTGAGGGGAATCCCTCTTCTTAGAGCTCTATTAGGGTGCTGCAGCCGCTGAGCTGCCCAGGAGCGCGTGGACCTCTACTTAAATTTCTGCAAACCAGAAAGACTCCATTCGTATTCTGGTAGCTGACAATCAACCATATTGCCCGTATATAATTTAATTGCTAGCATATGGGCCATTTGTCTGACCACAAAAGCTTTTATTCATGTGCTTTAAATTATTAAAGTCTAGTCATCAGCAGAAATATCACACAGCATGAAGCTTTTTCTTCTTCTGCAGCCATTTAGCTATGTGGCACGGTGATAGAGTAGCAGAAGCGTGCCACCATGGATCTAGCTGTGAGCTGGAGTGTTTAGGGTGGGGAATACAAACTGATGGCCACCCCGGGGTTAGCAATCAGTAAGTGGCTATTAGACTTATTTGGCTGGGGGAGAGAAGGAGTTGGGCGTGAGGATGCTCTTATGCTTTGCACATCTCTGTTGGAGACACGCGGGTGTTTTGTGACTGCAGTTAAGGTCATGCAGTGCACACAGGTCTTCAGATTTCTCATTAAGAATGAAATGTGGCATTGTTACAGGTAGCAAATAATTATATCTGTAAGACAAAGTGTCGTTTTGTCGACTCTTACCAGCCTCATTTGTGTATAGAAGTGCCACCATGGTGAGGTAACGTTCTGGTCTGAGCTATTCATACTATTCTCCTTGTTTGTGTGGATCTTCTGGAGGAGAGGCTTCTGAATATTTTGGAAGACTATGGAAATGCATGAAAACACTTGAAAGCACTTAATGACTTCTCTCTAAATGGTTAGATTTCAAATTAACAGTGTCCTTAACAGCAAAAATATGTGCTGCCTTGAATTATGGAGAAGGCTAAATGTATCCTACCAGCAGCATTAGATAACTAAATGGAAACTGTTCTTTTATACAAAGCATTTGAAGTTCATAATTTTGTCAATCAAGAACATGTTTTCAAATCTTTTATTTGTTGAAAAGCTGTCTGGACTGCAGAATAAATGCTGTCTGCTTGAGCTACTAAGCTGTTGCTGTTGGTGAAGGATAAAGATAGATCTTGTTGGTGCTCCATTAGCTGCCATGTGAAAGCAGACTCTTCCCATGTCTGAGATATGATACTGAAAGAGACCTTATGGTCATTAGGTCAGATCCCTACAAGCCAGGAGGGATCATGTCCTATATAGTACTGTCACAAAATCAAATGAAATAATTTTCCTTCCCCCCCACCCCAACACTCCAAACCTCTCATAGCCTTGGTGGTTGAAAGCCTTC
>WEIS01011075.1:27846-48869 GCA_013389965.1 Todus mexicanus
AAGAGCTTTAGCTTATTTCCCCCAATATTTTTGATGGAAAATAGTAAGGTGTAGGTAAGCTATTGGCTTCTTGAGCAGCACTAAATTACATGAGGTACTTAGAAAGCATACGAGATAAATTTATGAATGGAGATATAGGTATTTGGATTGACTTGTGTTAATAAGGCAAAAGTATATCTTACATAAGCAATTTATGCTTATATTTTATTCAGGCAACTTATTGCTGTGAAGGCATTGATGATACTGGTCCTTAGACACCATTTAAAACTAAAGTAATAGCTAATGAAGGTTAGCAGAAATTAATAATAAATCTCATTATGTTTGATTTGTGTATCAGTAATACAGGTCAAAGAACTTGGAGAGCTGTCAAGGCCAGCTATTTGGATTTTATGTTGACTTCTAACAGGTGCAAGCCATATTTCTTACTTTGAAGTGGAAACATTTATATTTTATGAGTATCAGTCAGACCCAGCAGCCTTGTATGTCTGAGTCACAGAACTCAGTTTTTACAAGCTAAGCAGGCAAACACCAATGGCATTTTCTCCTGTGTATGTTCATTGGTTGACTGATGGTGGATGGTTTTAAAAAGGAGATGGTCTTTGGCAACCAGTCACTGATCATGGGCTTTTCTGGCTTCTTTAGTAGTCAAGTGAAATGGCCAAAGCAGTGATCAAATACTTGTTGTCCTCATCAGCAGTGTTGCTGTCTTTGCCTGCAGTGTGTTTTCCTTTTTGAAGGCTATTCCACCTTCTGCTGGAGCCTTGAGGCTCCTAGGAGAAGAAATGTGATGTTGCATGAGAGTTGCATCAAACATCAATGAAAAGTTTGTAGTATTGTTTAGGAATAGCTAAAAGAAAAATTCCAAAGTCATCTTTTTCTGCCCAAATCCATTTTATTATCATTTTAAATACTCCCTCAAGGTGCCCCCTTACTTCTTAAGCTTTTTTACAGAAAGCTCAGAGCTGGTGGGTCCTTGGCACATTGTGTAGTCCTTTATCCCCTCCAAAGATTCTGTGTACCATTGGTATTGGCTCTGTAGACTTCAACTGCAAAGCAAAACTGCCCTTCTCTCTTTCCTCCTGAGTTACTCCCAACTCTGTAATTGGCTCAGTTGAATCATTCATTGTACAAAGGTGAAGGACGTGATGTGGGATGGAGCAGCAGCCTGAATTCCGATGTGCTGTGGAAGTGAATTTGTTCTTCCAGTGAAGAAAGCACCTTCAGGACAGACTTAGAATTACAGACTGATTTGAGTTGGAAGGGACCTCTAAAGGTCCAACCCCTCNTTGTCCAGATGCCCCTGGATAATGTCCCATCCCTCTGGCATGTTGACCGCACCATTCAACTTGGTGTCATCTGTGAAGTTGATGAGGGAGCACTCAATCCCAGAGTCTATATCACTGATGAAGGTATTAAATGGCGCTGGTCCCAGTGTGGACCCTGAGGGAGGCCCAGCACAAGAATGGGGTCTGTAAAACCGTCCACATTTCGTGCTTGCAAAGCTCTTTAAGAAGCCCTCTCTTTAGGGTGAATTTCTTACCGCCTGCAAATCAGGCACTGAAATGTTGGTGGCTCTGCTTTCAAAGTGTGTTTGCTGTACTTTAAATGCAGAGAATGTCTTCACTGTTAAGAACACGGATCACATTGTTTCAAATACAGTTGGTGCCCAAGAACAAACCCATCTTGCCTCATGAGCCCTCTTAGCAACTGCTCTCGCTGTTCCCAAAGGATGTAGCCAAGCATCTTCAAGTTAGTGAGGCTGGGCTGCAAGACCAGATGAGGATGTCCAGAGTGTGGGTACCTCCCAGCTCCTGGGAAGCTGAGCTCGCAGAATAGAGTGGAAATTGCATTGCTTTTATATGGGCGTAGTTGACCTTCATCTGAGCCCTGTCTGAAGCTCGGGGATGTGTTGCTGCTTTTCCATCCTATGCCAATGCTTTAATGAAAAACATTTAAGGAAATATTAAGGAAATTCTTGCAATATTTGTGTCTGCTCTACGTGGCTTAATCTGCATTTTACAAATTCCATAGTGTAGCAAGGCAAAGACACAAGTTTTCTCATCCTTCAGTTTAGAACTGTGGTCCAGTTCTTGAATGAGTTTCTATCAAAATTAACAGACAAATGTTAATATTTAGAGTAAATAACCTTTCATATTTTTTTCTCAACTCATCTACTTCTTTGTGTAAACTAATTAACAATAAAGCCTTAAAGCACGGTACCAAAGTAACAGTTGTCTTTACATATCTTGTAATTGAAAAGCTTTTCCTTATGGTCTTTCAAATCTAAATCCTTATACTATATGACGTCTCTACCATGAGCATTTTCAGAGGTTTCATTAGTTCTCAGTGTACCAGCATTTATCGCTTTCTGTGCACTCTCCTGAAAATGTAGAGGCTGTTAACGTTGTGAATTGCAGTGCAGTGCTGGCTACGCTAATTAGGTTTTTTTCCAGGCTTGGTTTATGCCTCAGAGATGTGCTGCAGAAAAACCAGCTAGATAAAGAAAGCTATTACAGCACTAATGAATCCATGCAGCTCAACAGAAAGGTAACGTAAGCTGATGGCATCAGGCCATGGGGAGAGGAAGAAGCTTGGGCCTGACAGTCCACAAAGAGCCTCACTTCACCCAACTGAGACGTGGCTTCTCTGCCTCACTGCTTTGGTTGTGAAACCAAATGAGGACAGTGTTAGCAAATAAGGGAGCTGCAAGGAATGCTTTGTACTCCCTTTCATGAAATGGTTTGCTGGCTTCCTCCAAGAGGTGGGGTAGAAGTGTTGCTGTGGAAACTGCCAGCTCTTTGCCTTAAAATGGAGTGGTAGTTGGGGCAAAGGTAAGGACCGCTCGTTCTACTGCTTCTCTGAATGACTGTTCAGAAAGTTGCCTCTTTTTTGTGTTGAAGGATCCAGTCCTACCCACTCTCTTGTTTTCCAGAGTCTGACTGAAGTCAGTGTAAACCTCCTACACAAAAGAGATGCTGCTTGGGAGTCCTTGGCCAGCCTGAAGATCAGGACAAGGTGCAGGTCAGAGTGTTGTGATCTAGAGCTCTGCCTTAGAGAGGTGTGGTCTGAGTGAGCAGGCTGCAGTCAGCCCTCCTGCTTCTGGCTGTTATGGGTAGAGGAGAGGATGGAAAGCCATGGAGACCTCTCTGCCCTCGTGCAGTGTTGGACCCGCTGCCAAAGCTTGCAGTCATTTCGGTTAAGAGCAGCCCAGTAGACCTGACCCTCTGTCTTGTGCTTACTGGTTTCCCTTTGTGGAAGGAAAAACGGTAGTACCAGGTTTGTTATTTGTTGAAACAATCTCTAGGAGTGCTGTGATTCTTGATGCCTTTCAGATGCACGCAGATGAGGCAGTGATGAATGCAATTCCTTCTGGCATGGAGTACTGCTCAGATACCTGCTGCACTAATGGGGTAATTTACAAGAAACTGGATCAAATAGCACAAAAGAGAGAGGTGTGTTTTTCTTTTTTTTTCTGAGCCTAGTGCTGTCAATCAACCAAAAATCATGTTCAGCTGTAGCCAGTATTTCTCTCTCAGATTATTGATGGGAAAGTTTAACTGAAAGACGTGTTCCCAGCAGCAACCTGTCATTTTGCAGTGCCAGTAGCCAGGTTTGAGAGACTGTTCTGCCAAGGAAGGACTTACCTGCTACCTCTAAGCGAAGCTCACCAGAGTACTAGCAAGTCTGCTGCAGTTCTTCGCACCACCAAGGATGTTATGCAGTCAAAGAAATATGATTTTATCTCTTTCATGTAGTATTGGTGTAATGTACTGGGGTTTGTTGTATGTCCAAGTTTACATGTAGCAGCTCTGAGCAGATAGGTTCCATAGCAAGACTTTCAAGAGCGTTAACCCTTTTCCAAGGCTAGGTAATTTGGCTTTAAATCAAGAGATGAAAATACACAGGACTGTCAGAGGGAGAGGGAAAGCTTAATCAGAAGCTGTTTTGATAAAAACATTGTGTTTTTGGCAGAAGTCCTGCTGAGCACACTGCATCCAGGACACA
Organism: Todus mexicanus; assembly: GCA_013389965.1. Lineage (NCBI taxonomy): Eukaryota > Metazoa > Chordata > Aves > Coraciiformes > Todidae > Todus > Todus mexicanus. Next base: position 31,852 of record WEIS01011075.1, read on the forward strand.
CAGCTTTGTTGTAGTCTTTTATTTCTTTGTCTGCCTAATTGACATTAAACACGATAATTAAAGCAACAGAGATTAACATTTCAAACCAAGCTTTTCATTTTTTTCTCCTTTTCTTTCTTTATATTTCTGTAAGCTACTTAATTTTCCCTTAATTCAGCAGATCAGGTCTTTTAAGGAAGATTGTTTCAACAACATGTTGGTGGCAAAGGGAGGAAAAGAGTCTTGCTCTCTGTCTGGAACTTCTTCGTATAAATACTTCATTGTACATTAATGAAAGAAAATTATCTTTGTAAGCAGCCTTTCTTCTGGCAATAAGCTTGACATAGCAGACGTTGTGAGGCATTAAGAATAGAGATTTATTTCCAAATGACCATCCAGACTGTTCAAAAGGATTTTGATTTTTATAATTAGTTTTTCCTGTTTATATGTTTTACTGTCTTTATCTTCTTTTCTTGAGCAAAGGCAGCTTTTCGTTTAAACACACATACTTGCATTTCTTTAATTTTTATTCTGCTTGATATAGTAAATGCATCCAGCCAGGAATATAATTCTTCTTCTATGGAATTTGTGCCCAAAATGCTTATTGTGGTATAACAAGTGTTAGTAGATTCCTAGTGAAAACAGCGTTTTATCACAGCAGCATTCTGATATGAGGGAAAAAGAAAGCTATTGATCTGTTTCAGAGATAAAGTGTATGTTTGGGGCCGTAGTCTGCCACCTCATTATCTTGCAGAGGGGACCTGGGAGGCCTGCAGTGAAAGGAGCCATAGCTCGCAGGGAGCTTTTTGCTTTGAGGGTAAACCTTCACCTGGGAGCAAGCAATTAGCAATACTGAAACAGTTACTGGGTGCCTAGTGAAAGCATTTTCACTGCATGACACAAAACTGGGCTACTGCACTTGAGGGGTGCCGGGAGTCAGCCTCTCTCCTTTTACAGAGCATATCTGCTGGTGAGATGTTTCTGCCCCCTCCTGCGTGAGCAGGGTTGTTGATGTGGGCAGAGAGCTGGTGAAGAAGATAAGGTAGAGTTTTTCAGGCAGTGGTTTGGTGTATGTCAGCACAACAAATGGTCCAGTTTTGCTCCACTTCCAATTTACCTAAGCCAGTGGTTAGAGGCAGACATTAAAAAAGGACTTGAGTGGCTAGTTGGCTTTCTTTGCCCTTCAAGGGAAGAGGTGAGCATTGCCATGGTTGGTAAATTGGCACATGCTCCTGTCATGTTCCCCTTTGGGGTATAAAGTAGCTGGTGAAGAGCAAAGCTCTGAACTCGCTCAAAGGGCAGAGCAGAGCTGGAAGCCACCACCTCCTGCCTTATGATATCTGTGGTTTATGACATTCCTGCTTTCCTTGACCAGTCTCACCTGAATGGGCACAGGCCATAACCAGCTCCTGCAGCATGTCCTTCTACCAGGCGCTGTTCGATAGGCTGCTGTAAACAAGAGCAGAGGAGGAGGCTGAGTTTTTGGCATGCTGGAAGGGAGCACTTGGGTGCCTTCTGCTGCTCTGTGCAGCCTTGGTATGGAATGTAGCATCAAATGGGAATGCTCCTTTGGCAGTCTGAGAAAATCAGCGTGCTTGTCTGCTAAGTCCTGGTTAGTGATATGTTAAACTTGTGTCCATTAGGCTTCCAGTGAATGAGCTGAAGTAGAGATGCATATCTTACTTTTTTTTTTTTTAATGGTATGCAGCAGGTAGAGTTAAAACAAACCAGTCTCTCTAACTTGCATCATGCTGCTTTATTATCTGCAAAATGCGCTCTCTTACTTTGCTGGAAACCAGAGTGATTGCCACCCTGGCTTTTGTGAGTCTCTGGGATTTAGTTTCTACTTACGAAGGCTGGCTGCTGCTATGCAGACAGAAACCCACAAAACTTAGATTTTAGTTGGCAGTCATACTTGGACCACTGTAAAAGAGAAAATGTATTTGGACTATGCCCATAACTCACCCACCCCTCCACACTTTGACTTCTGAGAAGAGATCAAGGCAAATGCTCTGCTCTGGATTAGAGTTAATATAGTTTTGAGATGGACCATTCCCCTCCGCAGAGGAGGGGCAATGAATCTAGGAAAGCTTTGGGATAATATATGGCACTGAATGTGTCTCCAGTGCAGCCAAGTTGTTATTGTAACTTATTGAGATGAAATTGGCGGTCTTTAAAGTTTAGCTAGTTTGGGTGCTGATCAACATGTGGCTCTAGCACTTAGTGCAGGCAGTAGCACCCACCCAGGGAACTCAGTGGCCCCTCAAGGAAGCTGTTTTACATCTGCCTTGGATGTTTCTCCTCAAAATTGATCCTGTTCCTCACTGCAGTGAGAATAGACCTGCTCCTCTGGGACTCATACTGCTGGGAAATAATGTAGTTCTGTCTTTGCTCTTGGCTGTGCGTTCTGTCCATGGCAAGGTGTGCAGACTCACCTTTCTGACCCTCCCAATCTGCTCATTTCTGATCTGCTTTGTGTGACCAGAATAATCGGAAACTGTTCAGCTGAGCACAGTAGAAGTTCAACGCAGGTCAAGCAATTACAAAAGGAGACCTTGTTCTGTTGTTGGACAAGGAAAAAACCATTACAGGTGTTTGGGAGGAATTGAGTAGAAGATGCTCGTATGTCTTTATTTGCAGCTTTTTTTTCAGTGGACTGCTTTTCTTCTCAATTATCTTTTTGCGGTATGTGTTGGATTTGTTGTTCTGCAGGTTCTTTCAATAAGGGGGCTTTCAAACCCATGGCATGTTTTTTGAATGTAAACTGGTCATTTACTCATTACACACACACGCGTGCATGCACCCATGCTCGCTTGCTTCTGGTAACACTTCGTAAAGCAAGCTCTTTTGTTTTGACCACAATAGTACAACACAAATGATTGCTGACCCTTACTGCCATCCTCACACTGTTCAACACAATGCACAAGAGGCTTCCCTTGTATCCTCTCGCCTTTTCATTGGAAAGCCTTTTTGGCGGCGAAGTTGTTTCTGTATTCCTATGTACTGGCTTCTTCCTGGCACTGCAAAAGTGAGCCAGTGGCTCCCTCTGGAGCCAGCACCACTGTGGCTCCAGAGACTGTCTCTGCTGAATCTGTTACAATTTTCAGCTAAATATTTCAACTTGAGCAGTTTTCTATTTTAGCATTAAGGAGGCCTATTGCCTGCCCAGTGTGCATGTGGTGTACTTAGAAAACAGTAATTACCTCAGAAGTTCAAACTCAAGTTGTACAAACAGGGACATGGGCTTGATGCTCTATAATTATTATTATTTTATTTTTTTTTACACCTGTTTTTATCATCTTCCATCGCAGAGGTTTCTGGAGAGATTCATATAACATTGCATCTTTTAAACAGTATCTAGTGCATTATTTCTGTGGATAAATGTCATAGAATATGTGGGGCTGTAAATGGAATGGGCTGTAAGGAGAAGGACCCCTTGTCTGGGAGCAGCTGAGTACAGCAGCCAGGCTGCAATGAGAGCAGTGCTGCTGTTACTGTGTGTGTGCCTGAGGTCTGTTGAAGCCATCGGTTGCTGTGATGGTCCTAAGTTTTGGTGAATACCACTTGTGCTGTTGTTTTTTCCGCTCATTATTTAGATAAAAGTAGCAACTGTTTTATGAAGAAATCCTTGCAGGAAAGAAAGGTGAGCAATTCCATGGGGCTGTACACCTTGAATTCAGCATAACTAGGTATTTGTGTATCGTGTAGGGACCCTAACTGGGCTCCTAGCATCATTTTACAGCCACATAAGTAGATGACAGTCCTACCTTGGACAGCTTAAACACATTTGGCCATTTAGCTTCTGAGCAAACGCTTGGGGGTGGGAAGGCTTAGAGGGTGCCCACCAAAGGAGACTGGCATTTCTGCTGAGTGTGGTGGGCCCGATGGAATCTAGTGGAGCTGGGCTTGATGCACGGCTGCTTCTGCTGCAAATCGTTCAAATATGTCAGGCTGGAGTTAGCTGGGAGGTCTCAGGCTCTATTGTATTGCTTGTCAGTCCTTTTCCTGGCACTAGCTACTGCCAGTCTAGGGGAGAAACAAGCCTGGTTTGAAAGCTCTGGTTTTTATAGGTGCAGTGAAGCAGCGCATCTGCTGCAGACCTGAAGTCTGAAGGCTTAATGGTGAAATAGTTTGTGGTCAGTTAAGTGTGAAAGGAGAAGGGAAACACTGACACACAGGGGAAACACTGGCAGCTGGGGATGGGGAGAGGTGGCTGGGGATTGTTTGGAGTGTGTAGCGTAAGACTCATGTCTAGGCTTGCTGGGTGTTGGTTAGGTCTCAGGCACATGATGTTTTTAGTGATGTTTTGAGGAAATGCTAACATTTGTATTGGCGATCTATAGTATTGTGAATACAGAAAAAATATATCCTTACAGCTTTCCAGTGACTGCATTAGAATCCAGGATTTATTAAAGCAGGTAAAGGGCTGTCTTCTATGTTTTTTAAGAGAATTATAGTAAAACACATCTGAATGTATACAAGATACTTTTACAGACCTGTAATATGAAATAATGACCTTTCTGCAGATCTGCTTTCTCAGCTAACGTGCAGCATTTGGAACAGAAATCCACTTCTGCTCTGTCTGCAGCGGGTTTCCAGCGTGTTCTTGACAAATGCAGCCCAGAAATAAAGCTGGCAGGGTGATGTATGTTATTCTGCAGTTTTAGGGAAAGGTGAATGCTGCTTTTCCTAGAATATTTGAATATTGGCACTTTTGAGTGCAGTTTAACTGCGTAAATCATTCGCTTACTAAGAAGAGAAGTGCAGCGTTGACTTTGTGAGCATTTTGAAATTGCAGCTGACATTTCTAGTGACAGCAGACATGCCAAGTACCTTTAGTATCTACATGGCACTGATGCCAGTGAAGAAATGATCAGTCTGTCACACCAATGTTTGTCCTGTCTCAAGCTTGAGTGCCTTTATTGACATTTCACGTTTTTTAAATCTTTATGCTGACTCTTCCATGAGAACTTATTTCTTTCATCCCCCAAACCTTTCTTCCCTCCCTGGAATAGCATCTGCTTTTAAGTAGGAGTGTTCTGCTTTAGGTTTCTAACAAGTGCCCTCTCGTGGTGAGCGGCAGTTTCTACACATTGATTTTGTGTATTGATTTCTTTGCGAAAAGCCTTATACAGAATACAGATATTTCTAAGCCCTGTAGGTAAATGTCTTATATCCATACAAATAAATGTTCCTCTCTGACTCTTGTGTCATTACAGTGGCAGTTTTACTTAGGCTGGAAGATGTGCCGCATAATTCCCAAGGGGTGGTGGGTAACGCTCAGGGATTTGGAGTGTTAAGGTGGGAGATGCCAGCAGCTGTGAAAGGTGTGGCCTTTGGTCATTTGCCCTGGTTTTGTGGGATATTCTGTGAAGATTTTATCATTGACTTGTTTTGATTGCTCACATCAGGTACGGGGTGAAAACTGAATTTGTAAATTGGATTGCAAAGAAGCATTAACTTATACAGACAATAGGAAAGAGCAACAGTGCAGGGTGAAATTTTTGTGCTGCAAGTTGTGTGACTCTCCCACCTCTGAACCTGTGACCAAGAGTGCTCCATAGTAGCTTGGACCCCAGCTTTGAGGAAATGTGAGCATTTTTCTTTAGGAAAGGTAAATTGCATTTTCATAAGCCTTTATTGCTTTGTCTGAAAGACACTCATTCAGTTAGAGGTATGAATATCAAATAGGATTCTTGTGGCAAAGAAGCAACAGTGTGACTTTAATTTGTGATTTTTGAGTAATACTCAAATGAAAAAGAGAATATCCTGAATTATAAAGTAATTATTCTTCTTACAAGCTCCTGTTAAGCCAGAAACGTGAGCAACCTATGCAGTGCAGACATGTTCTTAAGAGCTATGTTAAAGGAGATTTGAACTACTCAAATTTCTGTTCCAGTCTTTTATTCATTTGTGCCCAGAACCTGTACCTATAACTTGACTGACTAATTAGGGAAGATACTCATCGAGAATTTGGCTGCTTCTGATTCAGCAGGCTGAGCAGTGAATTAGCAGTATTTGAGCTATCAAACTTGAAATATAAATACTGGATGGAAAAAATGTTAGTTATTTCAATCTAGGACAGCTAAAAATACTTCCTTTAAACCTTTCTAGAGCCTAATTTGGACCTTCTAATGTCAATTCAAGATGAGTTGAATCAATTTGTTGACGCGTAGCTGTAGAGCAAGGCTGTTTGCATTAATACAGACGATGTCACTAGCGGGTGATGGAAGAGGTCATATCTGCAGTAATGTGTGCTGGAGCATAAATTGAGTAGTTGAGATGAAAGGGAGGCTCAGTAACTTGTTACTGTTGTGGAATTTCAGAAATTTACACTGCTTCCAGCAATCCATTTGAAAGTCAATGGCTGGAAACCAAATGAGAGTGTGTTCCTTGGCCTTAAAGGAGCCTTTAAGTAATTTTTCATGAAGTGATTAGATAAGGGAAGGGGGGAGGGGGAGAAAGAGATGATTTATTTTTTTTTCCCTTCTGCTTTATCTCATGAATTGTACTTGCAAGGCATAATACAACCAGAAGTTCCCTTTTAAGAGGATGTAGTTTAAATGTGAATATTACAAATTCTATATTGCTATAATGTGGAGGCTTCTCTCAGAAGTTAAGAATAGGGCAAGAACTAAGTCCCAGACCTATCTGGAGAATCAAGTTAGAGATCACACACTTCCTATTTTAATTCTGACAAGGCTATAATTATAAAGGATGCTTTGCGAGTCCAACCCTGTGTTGCAAACTCAGGGTGAATAACAGCCATAAACATTCTAGACAATATTCCATAGCATAGACCTGATGAATAATGTCGGTTTGCCTCTCTTAGCCTGTATGTATTTTAAGCATGTGCTTAACAATCTGTGAGCCATGCACTCTTGAAAAGCTGCCCGTGTTTAAGCTCTTATTTCAGGTAAATCAAAATTACTTTTTGATCTTTGAAAAAAGATGAGCTGCCTGAGACATACTGTGTCAGGGCATGGATGAAGTCACATGGAGTAGCAGATTTGTGGGTGAATTTCTATCTTATAGCAACATTTTCCAGCATCTGTATCTTGGAGCCACTCAGGTGGCAAATGTGAGTGAAGTGGATTGTGTACCTCCCATGTACTGGAAGCCTTGTATTCTTGATGAAGAGAGAACACTTTTGTGAGTCAGTAAAGTACTTGCTAGTTTTACTGGCAGAAGTGAAGGGATCTGCATTCTTTCTGGGAATCTGCACAGGGCTGGGTCCCCACTTGAACAAGGCATTCAAACATCTAGTGGTAACAGGAGAACCTGAAACTGAAAAGGAGAGTTTGTCAGGGGAGATTAAATGACCAGTTGTTAACTAATCGCACAAGTGTCTTTCATCTGTTCCTGGCTGTAGGCAACAGAGAAACATGGTTCTTATTAAATCTGTGGTTCCACTGAGGGGCACTAGCTTTCATTGTTATCATCTTTTTTTTTTTTTCCTTCTCTTTTTGTTTTTCTTCTCAGTCTGATGGGCGAAGCTGGGTTTCATTATTTTGGTGGTATGCATGCCCAAAGTTCTTCTGTCCTTGCCAACAAAATGAAATCTCTATGCAAACTGATATAACTGCAACAGATGTGGGGGTTTATTTATTGGTAATTCAGAAAAACTGCTTCATTTTCTACGTTTTTTATTAAAAAAAAAAAAAAAAAGAAGATAAATTTGAGTTCTACAGAACTACCCTATTTGCAGTTTCTTGTGTGGTATATTTATTAGTCCTAAATGAAGATGATGTTGGCCAATAAAATAGGTAATCTCAGTTATATTTAAAGTTCTTCTGCAGATTTCCCAACTTTATGGTCTTTATTACTTTTATTACTACCATATGAGCAATGCAATCGTGTATTTCTGTCATATGGTATTGGTGTTTTTTTATCTTTTCATTTTGATCTCCGATGAATAAAATTACAAACCTAAATAATATTTTGATTTCCTTTCCTGGTCCTGGTGATCTAATTTCATCTGTAATAGCTTGTTCTGTATTTTTGCTCTCCGACTTCTTGCTTTGGCAGCACCATTTGCAACCAAATGGAGAGAGCACCTGATTTTAATGGACAGCTTAATTCTATGGAGTACTCAGCCAGTTCAGATGCTAAAATCTTTGGTTGGTTCTTGCATCCTGGGTGTGTAGCTGAAGCCCGGTGATGAGCTGGACACCAAAGCAATGTGCAAAGCATTCCTGGCTGAGCAGTCAGTCTTATGCACGTCTTCTCTCATCTCTTGTGGGACACCTGAAAAGTCATTTTCACTTTTCTGCAATTTTCGACTCCAACAAAACACAAAGCACAAGGTGGACGTATTTGCAAGTCCGGCTTGAAATAGGCAGATACCTGCTGAAGAAAAAGACTTTCAGATGTGATCGTAGAAATCTTTCCCTGAGGTATGTTTCTTTACATGATTGAGTCCCAACATTAGCTCATCAAAATAGATCTTATTTACCTTGGGTGACAGTTCATCAAGCCATGTTAAGTATGTATTTACACTTCTCCCAGCTGAGAAAAGCATTCAAGCTTGTAATTGAGTCCTATCGAAATCATTGCAATTCAAGTACAGTCTTAAAGTTAAACACATGTCCAAGTGCCCTGCTGAATGGGGAAGAGCCGCTGGACAGCGGCTGTGAGGCCCATCTGTGTTTTCCGTTTTGGGCATGCAAGTGTGGTGTGAGAAGGCAGGTGTGTAAAAGCAGCTCTTTGCCAGCACGCCCGGGCTGTGTACTCTGTTCTTAGAGCATTCCTGGTGCTGCCAAAACAGGTGTTTATCAGTATGTGGCTTTTTTTCTGGCCCTTCATCCCTTGTGCCTGGTGAAATACAATCCCGTAACAGAAGTGGAGCTGGGCCAGCATTGCTGTGCCTGGGCCAAGGGCCTTGGCTGGCACCACTCTCTGACCCCAGCCTGCAGCTGTGGTGACACCAGAGGTTTTCCTAACATTGAGCTGGCAGTTGGTTTGCTGCCTTGATGAGGAGTAAAAAGCAAACTAGAGGGTTGCCTGGCTTTGGCTCCATCTGAGTTAATGGCACCGTTGCTACAGATAGACCCATGCGATGCCCTAATAGGAGAGAAGCTGCAATGTGGTAAGGTGGCCTCACAGCAGTCAGGCTGCTCCCAGGAATGAGCTATCAGCACCTTCCTACCACTGTCCCTGTGCTTACATTAGGGGTTATAATTTGTGTAATTGTATTGATGTAAAAACCCCCAAACCAACACATTAAAAATCACCCCTCCCTCTGGTATCGCTGTGTACTGGTGCATGGAGGCTTTTAAATCAAAGTAATTCTCAAAACTAAGACAGCGTTGGGCTTGATCTTTTGTTATGGTTGAAAACTAGTGAAATGAACTCTTAAGCTCCACTCCCCTCCTCTATTTGAAAGCAGCTGTGGGAAATCTGAATCTATGTTCTGGATAATTTTTTTTGTCAGCTCTGATTTATCCCTTCAGTGGACAGCTACGTCATGATTTCTATCTTTGTATTTGAACTTCAGTCTGCAGCAGCTTTTGATGCCAGAAGGGTTGAGAACCTCACTGGACCAGCTGTCTGGAGCTGGGTGAAAACCATTGCTTTTGCAGCAAAGAAGAAAAACTCAAGATGGCAACATTTCTGCTCTCAAACAGGGTGTCATGTTTGTAATCATTTTCCCTGCGATGCTTGTTTGTCATCCTTTGGATGATGACTGAATCTGCTTACTAACCTGTCACTTCTACACATTGGAGTTAAAATCAAGGCAGGATCCTTTACCTGGGCAGGGAGCAAGGCTGCTCTTGCAGGAGGAGTGTGCTTTCTTACTCCTCACAATGAGGAGGGCTAGAATGTGGCCATTGTCTATGCCTCTTTTAAGGTATTTCAGTAGCACACTTGGCCAAGCACCTCTACACGGAGGTGGGAACCCTGCTTGCCTTCACTCTGCCTTTGCACACGTGTTACTGCTTTGTGTTGTGTGCTCTTCATATACATTTGCTCCCTCAAGTCTCCAGAGAAAACTGTGATGTTTTGTCTTTCTCCTAGCGAATGGAGTAGTTTATAATGACAGCATCACAAATCCCAGTGCCTGTGAAAAGCTTCAAAATGCTGGGAATTGACATTTGTTTATTTTTCTGATACCATTCTCTGATTCAATAGCCCTTTAAGCCTGAATGGGAGGTCTCATCCCTTTGCTGATGCTCAGTGGAAAAAGCAAGTCCATCAAACCCCCACAAATAGACTTCTCTAAGAACATGCTAACGTGTGTGAATACCTATTGACTCCTTTTGCTTCTGATTTTTTTTGAGTTTGTCTTTTATAAAAGCACTCAGGGAATCACATGATGATTGTAGTGCACAGAGAAGGAGGAGGAACACTTTCCTCAAATTTCAAGGGCAGAACTGGAAACCATAAAAAAACCCATGAGGGTTTCTATTCCAGTTTCTGTTGTAAATCAGGAGGGGCAATGAACCCCACAGGTGATTGCCTTCTGCAGTGTTGCTCACGAATGTAAAGTTAGGCCTGTTCCTTGCTGAATTGGGAGTGGTACTTCTCAATAATGTTTTATAGGGGGAAAAATAAAGCCTTTTCTGACAGACTCATTGTTCCTAACTCCAACTGTGAGTCATTTTTCCCAGAGACTGTTCAGATAGATGCAGGTGATCAGTGGGGAATGCTCTGTCTGCACACAAGGAATGTCTGTAGTAGGCACGGAGGTGGGCGATGGTCCTGGGTGCTGGAACTGGGCTTTGTCCCTTGGTTTGGAGGATTTTCTTTACCCCTCAGCTCTGGGCTCTGCCTCTTGTGACAGAATTGAGTAATGGAGCCCATCCTTGCTGTGACTACAGCAGGAGTTTGGCAGTTCCTGTGGGTCCTATGCGGTGAGTTCTGAGTGCACAGAAAGAAAGTGCTGAGGGTCTGGGGGGAATCGCGAACGTTGCTCTTGCTCATGATGGTGTCTGTGTGAAGTGGATTTTACAATCATAGCATCGTTTGGGTTGGAAAGGACCTCTGAAGTCCATCTAGTCCAACCTCCCTGCGGTAAACAGGAACATCCTCAACTAGATCAGGTTGCTCGGAGCCTTGTCAAGCCTCACCTTGAATGTCTCAGGGGATGGGACCTCAACTACCTCCCTGGGCAACCTGTTCCAGTGTTCCACTACCCTAATAGCAAAGAACTTTCTCCTGATGTCCAATCTAAATCTACTCTAATTTAAAACCATTACCCCTCGTCCTTTCACTACAGGCCTTTGTAAACAGGCCCGCTCCAGCCTTCTTATAAGCTCCCTTCAGGTACTGGAAGGTTGCTATTAGGTCTCCCCAGAGCCTTCTCTTCTCCAGGCTGAACAACCCCAGCTCCCTCAGCCTGTCTTTGTAGCAGAGGGATTCCAGCCTCCTGAGCATCTTCGTGGCCTCCTCTGGCCCTGCTCCATCAGGTCCATGTCCTTCCTGTGCTGAGGGCTCCAGAGCTGGACACAGCACTGCAGGGGAGGTCTCACCAGAGCAGAGCAGAGGGGCACAATCCCCTCTCTCAGTGTGCTTGCCACACTGCTTTGGATGCAGCCCAGGATGCGATTGGCCTTCTGGGCTGCTGTCTGCTCGTGTCCAGCTTCTCGTCCACCAGCACCGCTAAGTCCTTTTACGTAGGGCTGCTCTCTATCTCCTCATCCCCCAGCCTGGATAGATAGAGGCAAGGTGCTGGCAGCGGGGGGGGGGCTGCAGGGGACAACTGGGCCCCACAGCACTGCCAATGGCACCTCTGTGGAAATGTATTTAAGAAAGGGTGAAATACTGCATGGTGGTGAGGAGAAAATAGGGAGGAATGGCTCCTTGAGCAACCAGGGAGGATGGAGAGGCCCTCCAGGGGCTCAAGCAGATGCTTGCCCTCAGCCCAAGGGAGGTTCAGTTGGGGCAGGTATCCCCCCTGCAGCCCTGTGCTGGGTGGACTTGGTCTGTACCCAGCCTTGGCTGTCCTATGTCCCCCCCAGCTGCTCTCTTGTTCCCCCTCCTCAGAACAACAAGGGGAGGGGGAAAAAAACCCAACAACTTGTGGATCGAGGTAAAGGCAGGAGCGATTGTTAACAATTACTGTCACAGGAAAAAATAGACTCCACTTGGTGAAAGACTAGCTTATAGCAAATTAAACCTGGTTTGGGTGGTGAGAAACAAAGACAAATTTGAGCACCTTCACCCCATCAGGCCCTTTTTTTCTCCAGTCCCAGCTTCGCTCCATCATTCCCAACAACTCTATGCACAGTGGCACAGGGAGGACGGGGCTGCGGTCAGTCTGTTCCAGGCCACTCCTCACTCCTCGGCTTTTCTCCTGGTCCAGTGTGGTCCTTCCCATGCGCTGCAACCTTGCAAGAAAGTATTTTCCAACCTAAGCAATTCCATGATTGTAAGAAACTTCTCTAGTGTGGGTTCATTGCAGTGAAATTTCTTTCGGAGTTGGACTTTCTGTGCACCCTGGATGTTTCCCTTTAAGCTAAGAGGCTTCTCATTTTGGAGGAGGGAGCCATCTCCTGTGTTTGCTGTTGGACTTGGCGTTACCGTTGGGCCCATGCGCCCCTCATTAACTACATCCCCATGGCAGAAAGAGCGAACTAAAAAGCTGGAATGTTTCAGATCTCGTGTTTGAAATAGTTTAGTTTTTACCCTACGTTTAGATATTAAAGTGCTTTTGTATTTTTTTTAATGACAGTTTCTTCCTAGGGTTTCAGCACTTTTCTTTTTTCTCTATCTTATCTTAATTTTCACCTGTCTTTTGCACAGCCCTCCCATTCTTCAGAGCCCTAATGAGATTTAGAAGTAAGGTCAGTTAGTGGGGAATGAAGCAAGTGTTACAAAGGTCATCTGTGAGTGGGTGAATAGCTTTGACTTCAGTTTTCTTTAATGGGTATTGTGAATTTCAAATACGAAGAAGAGAGAAGATTTTTACTTCTTTTTTTTTGTTTTAAAGAGGGCGGAGGGAGAAAGAGTTTAGAGAGGCTGCAGGAGCAGAACAACTTACCTGATCTCTGAGCTGGATCTGCCCATGTACTGTGAACCCGATTCCACCAACATGTTGGCATTTGTGCCTGCTGAGTTCTGGATTTTTATCTTTCTGAATATAATTAAGATCATACCCTTCCCAAATAAGTAGAAAAGTAAAAGGAAGTTGTAGATACAGCTGTTGCCAGTGAGTATCTTTTGTTTATTGAGTATTTTTTGTTTGTTAGCTAGTGTGTCTTCCTGACAGACTGTTTGCACAAGACTGTTAAGATCTGGGGGTGCTCAATAAACTCCCTCAGCTTACAGTACTTCCTTTTAGCTACACTTAACTTGCAGCACAGGGTTGAAAACTAGTTTGTGAATATTACAGTCAGAAGGAAGTGTAGCTCCGTAGTAACTTCAGTCCCTGGAGAATGACCTACCAAGGAGAGCCTCTGCCTGATGATGTGATTATTTATTTTTTTCCCTCGTCTTCTTGAAGGAACATTTCCTCTGCTTAATATGGTGGAACTTGAGTTTGCACTTGAGAGATCCTGAGAGATTAGTGTCTCAGCAAAGACAATGAGTCATGAGCCCTTCATGATTTGGTTAGTTGAAGTAAGTTTTGGAGATGTTGGAGCCACAGAAATCCTGTTGAAGTAGCATCTTCTCTGTTGTGAATCTTGTGAATTCTTCCCCTACTGCAGAGACGTGTTTACCTCTTGGTTTAGGTCTCTTCCCTCAAACACCATCAGTTGCTCTTGACAACAGAGATTCAGTTGCAGAGACAGGTGCAGGGCACTGTCTTCCAGGAGATGTGGTGTCTGGCAGCTAGGATTGGAAGTTTCCTCTGGTGATTAAGATAAGTTTTACTGATCCATTTGATGGGCTAGACCTTTTAAAAATGAAAAGAAATCATATTAGTGAGAGGAAACAGGTAGTGCTTGTCAGACCGTGAAGTGTTTCAGACACCTCTGTACTGACCTCTCCAAACTGCTTTTCCTTGGACATCCTAACATGAGGGCTGGCTCTTCCATGCAGTTCAGGATGCGCGCTGGGTACCCTCCTTATTGTGTCTGGTTACGTGTTGTTCAGATTTTTGTTCGGAAGTAATGTTGCATTTTACTCATGGGTCCTCTCTTTTACATTTAATTACATGCTTTTGTGCTGGATTTCTTCTGAATCATGCTTGCGGTTGCTTCAGGCGGGAGCAAGTCATATGGATGGCTGGGCTATGCTCAGATTCTTTTTTATTTTTATTTTTAAATAAGTTAAAGTCGAAGCAAGTGCAGAAAACCTTTGACATGTTCAGCTGTGTTTTGGGGAACTGGTTTCTGTTAATGCATCCACTAATGCCTCTCAGGGTGAATAACAATGTGTGCTATACAGTTGAAGGCAACAGCATAAACTCTTTCAATTTGGTTGTCAAATTGTCTGTTATTCCCCTTCTATTTTTTGCATTTTGCTGACAACTCTTGATAAAGATGAAATCAGTAGGAAGCGAAGGTGCAAGCACTGCATATCTTTACAATTAATAAAATGAGAGGCAGAAGCTTTTTCCTGTTTATTTATGAGCAAATGCCATAATGGTGTTCTTCCTTTATTCTGAAATGTTAACAAATCATCCAAATAGTAGAGGCTTTGTGTAAATGATCTCGTGCCGTTATTGACATGAAATAGTGGATTACGACTGCAAGGCATCAACAATTTTAGTTATTTTTGACAATATGAAAAAAACAGCCCTTTCTGGTATTGCATTACAAGGTATGTTGCCATAATTTCATGTATGTTACCCATAGTTAAAACCACAAAAATATCTCTAATGCTGAAATGCCCTGTGGGGACTCTGTATATGTGGTAGTATGAATCATAGAATGGTTTGGGTTGGAAGGGACCTCTAAATCTCATCTAGTCCAACCCCCTGCAGGGAGCAGGGACATCCTCAACTAGAGCAGGTTACTCCGAGCCTCATCAAACCTGACCTTGAATATCTCCAGGGATGGGGCCTCCACTACCTCACTGGGTGACCTGTTCCAGTGTTCCACTACCCTCATAGTAAAGAACTTCTTCCTAACATTCAATCAAAGTTTGTATGCTGGGAAATCTACCCCAGGGTCCCTCTTCTGTACCCACAGCTGTCTAGGATTGGTGAAAAAAACAAGTTAATTTGGCTGATCTTCCTCTCTTCTGCCATGGAATATCTGAAGGGTCATGTGTGCATCAAAGAGATGTCTGGTAAGAAGACTCAGACCTTTCCCTGCCCATAGCCACATCCAGTTCTTTGCTGCTTGTATTTCTGGAGCTGCCTGTTCAACCCTCCACTTAAACCAGAAGGAGGTGCTGGCACAGAGCAAATCTAATTCAGTCTGTGTCCACCTAAAGGTGAGGACCTCCACACAGATACCCATTGTAGAGAGGAGCTTGTGTCCAGAGGAGAAGCCCAGAGTCTGCAAGGGAGGTGATTACAGCTGACAGCAGGGAGGTTGAGGAGCTGCTGGGGCAGCAGGACCCACTGCTTTCCCGAGATGCCAGGAAGACCTGTGTCTATAGTCTTGGCACCAAAGCTTCGTGGCTGGATGCTTGTGCTCATGGGGTTCTTCTATATCTGTGAGCTCCATCTCACTGAAAACGTGGAAAGTTTAAAATCCATTAGTTGATTCTGTCATAAAGTCAAGATTTTTCCTGTTCCTTGCTAAATCTTGCACTCGGGAGGGGAAAAAGCAGCCTGAGCTCAGTAAGTATCACTTTAAGAAGTGTAATAACAGAATAACGCTATAATTTTATATCTACACTTTATGTTCCTTGTATTTTGTAGGCTCTGGACCAAGAAAGTGTAGTAATAACTGGTGTCAATTTATATAAGGGAAGGTGATAATCGTAACCTTTGAAATGACTGGAAGTTTTTATATACTTTGCAAATGTATTCTCTGAAAGGTTATACTAGTGCTTTAGCTAGGCATGGAAATTTTAGTGTCTTTTCCCCCCATAATTTCTTCAGTGCTTCGCTTTATTAGTGTAATTATTACAGGTTAGCGCTGCTATCATTTTCTCTTTTCATGACTCTATAGCATGCTATTATTTTCAGGAAGCAAAAAGTAAGTGTCTTTAATGGTACCATTACTGTTCTTCAGCCTTTAAATTTCATATGAAAACTAGTTAAGGGGTATGATCCTGGTGTTAAAATTACTCTCCATGGAATGCAATATGATGATTTATAATATAAACATAAACCCTTAATAGGCACCCAAAATGACAACCCTCAGAGATTTAGTGGCACCAATACTAAGCTTTTGATCACTTTAACAGCATATTCCTAGAATTTTATGCAGGGAAGGAAAAGTGATTTCCTTAACAATGGATCTCTGGACATCAGCTTGTCTGTGTTTCCTTCTGTTGCCCTGAACTAGAAGTAACTTACTGACAGCATTGGGATGTAGGGATGGCAATTCTGGGGGGCTGAAGGGGTAGGATGATGGTAACATAAACACTTAGAGTTGGTAGTGAAAATTCAGATCATTTCAGAAGGAACCGAAGGCTTCATTAACAAAACTGCTTGGTGTCTCTTGCTCACACCTGAAAATTCGTTGTTGCAAGTGGCACCAGTTGGTAATTCAACAGCTGGAGTTCTTGGAGCTATGCTGGACGTGACTCTTCACTGGACACGAGTCAGCCTGAAGCTTTAGGGCTGCAATTTTTGGTGCTTAAGGTCATGTTTTCCTTATGGTTTTTAGTCACTCTGCCAAAACTTAGGTTAGACCTTGGCCACTGTGGGAGTCACCCCATCCTGTCACCTTTAGTGCAGC
Source organism: Todus mexicanus (assembly GCA_013389965.1). Taxonomy (NCBI): domain Eukaryota; kingdom Metazoa; phylum Chordata; class Aves; order Coraciiformes; family Todidae; genus Todus; species Todus mexicanus. The sequence goes on from WEIS01011075.1 coordinate 48,576, forward strand.
TGCTCTACCCCCACAAAAGGGAGATGGCAGCCCTGCATGGTTTAACCAGGTGCTTTCCAGGGCTGTGTATTCAGTCTCCTTCCTCTCTTGTGCAGAAAGGTATGTGGCAAGTTAATTGTCTTCCCTACCAGGGACGGGTGCATTTATTGCAAGTTATTTGGGTTAAATAACCTTTGTCCAAGGTCCCACCTGGTTGCAGCGAGGCCAGGAGCAGGGGGCTCTCAGCAGCAGAGCGATTGCTCTGTTTGCAGCCACCTCTGAGTGCACTGCAGAGAGTTGGGTAATAATTAATTC
>WEIS01011080.1:774-14613 GCA_013389965.1 Todus mexicanus
CATTTTACCGGGATATTTTTTTCATTGATTTTTAAAGAGAAGCAGGTGTGGGGTAGTAGTGACTAATTCACACTGTAATACCTGAAAGTTTTGTATTCTATTGCTTCTGTGATCTCTCTTCCCCCACCCTCTGAGCTCTGCCATGTTTTGGCAAAGATTCAGCTACTATATGAAATAGCTAATATAGGTCCTATATTAGATAGATGATTAAGTAAGGTGAGAAGACAAAAAAGCAGAGACTTTAAATCCCTGCAGAGTTCCATTATTGAGCTGTTCCTGGGAACTCCATTAGCTGTCAAAAAAAAAAAAAAAATTAAAAAAAAAAATCAAAAAACCAACCCCCCAAAANAAATTAAGAAAAAGAAAAACCAGTAATGATCCAGAAGGCTGCTAAATGCTTGATACATGGAGCAGACAGTAAGTATTACCTGCAAGAATGTCCACTCAACACACAACTCATTGCTGCATTACATTTTGTCCATGTGATACCTTCTTTCTGCTAATTCTCATGTGTATTGGGAGAAATTAATCTTGAGTGTATTTCAGGGTGTGATTAGTCTTGTTTCAGGTCGTGGCATGCTTGCTCCAGCTTCATCCAGTGGAGATACATGATGGCACCTTGCTAGGATATTACTAGAGGCTTGGCTAAGCACAGAGGTTGTGTTCTTGTCATGAACTTATCTCTGTAGTCCAAACAGATGTACATCAAAGTACAAAATGCAAAACAACTTTTAATGGCATGTACATAAAAAGAAATGGGGGTTTTCTGTAATTTTTTTCTTATCCTGGGTGGAGGGAAGATTGACATTCCATTAATCTGAGATTATTAAAACATGACCTACAGCCTCAACAGAGTCCTTTATTCATCCACTTTTTGTTTAAGATTAAGCAGTCATTTTCTTCTCACTAGCTTACAGAAACTCCTCTGAGAAAGAATGCGGGAATTTGCAGAGGCTCTGATGCTATAAGGAAATAGAAGAGACATTTCTCATGTAGATCATACTTCGAGCTTGTGGTTCAGGCTTTCCAGGGTGCTTGTTGTGTACCTCACTTTGCATTGGGTAGTAAATTTCCCTCTGACTTTGCAAGGTTGCTAGCAACAGCTGTTTTGAAATCCTTTCAATTTTGAAACCATGTATTGTGCACACCTCGAGAGGGAATTCAGCACAAATCTTCCCTGCTCAAACTGGTGCCTGCAATCCTGCTCCAGAGCTGGTCTTTCTCTTTACAGAACCAACTACAATGCTGTCAGTAGGAGTGTCTTTATAATATACCGCTCCTTAAATGGTTATGGTTTTCCTCTCTTCTGTCCAGCCTTTTCTTTTTCCTGAGAACATTTTTCATCTTCCCACACCCATGCTGGCAATGGCAGTAACTCTGAAGGGGACACTGCCTTTCATATTTCAGAAGCTTTCACAATGTGCAGGTATTGAAGAGTCCCGAAACTATTAAAGTTATACGTAAGGGAAATTCTGGTAACATTATTAATGCCTGTCATTTTAAAGATAAAAGCATTTCCTCGGTCTCCTTGTGATCTGATGGATTTACTGGCATATAAAATTAGTACCTTTCAGTCTTTGAAACCAAGTTACATGTTAGTGACCTGATTCTCCCCAGATCAACAGACAACCCCATCCAGGTGTGAACGCTTTATAGGGACCTGATTCTGCCTTGGTGGAACTTGAAACCCCTTGCAAGGCTTGAGAGAAAAAAAGGGGTCTTGAGGATTATGTCTACATTTTCAGTGTGATATAGGGAAGATGCAAATTGTCACTGTCTAACCTTAAGTCTTCACATAACTTGTGTTAGAAACACTACGGTATCTTGACAATGTTTCTTTTTTTTTGTTCTGGGTTGTGTATTGCAAGCGCCAAGTATATCTGAATGCCCCTGTCTAGTTATGGATGAGATACCCACTATTACTAAAAACATTACCATGAGGAAAACATTATTAATACACAATATCATTGTACTAGCACTACTATTGTTATGATTCTTCTATTTTCCAACCCCTATTTCCAGTGGTTTTCACAGTAAAATTACCTTTGAGGCTAAAATTTGACATTTGTTCTTCTCAAACCAGAGCAAATAATAGAAAAAATAAACAAATGAATAAAATCCATGCAGTCATTTCAGAACAATGAAGCTGGGGAAGTATTATGGGTTTTTTACCAAGCTGTTGTTTTGTTTTGTTTTGTCTTTCCCATTACAAACTCTCCAATAGAGTTTGAATGCAAAGATCTAAACTTTTGCATGTCACAGTTTTCAATGAACATCACATGCTTTTGTAAGTTTGGAAAAAAATGGTTAAGCAGCATGTTACATGCACAATATATAATCTTTTTCCATGCTTCTTCATCCAGCTCAACCCTATGGGACATGGAGACTCTCTGAGAAATGGGTAATGCTGTCGATTCCCAATGAAACAACTCTGAGAGAGGAACTTCTAAGCCCTGGGGGACATAGACACATAAACTTCACATCCCTCCCACCTTTACAATGGCTGCAAAGCCTCAAGCCTGGCTACCATGTGAAAGCCAGGGTTTCTCTTTGTCTGAATTCACAGAAACCTACTTTGTCTGCCTTTAATAATCCAGAGTATGGCCTTTACTCGACACTTCCCAAGCTATTTACTCTAGCTCTTTCTTCCTCCGTGAACTCTGTCTCTCTTTCTAATTAGCTCAGGCCAAACCCGTTGTGTCCTGGTTATTCTGCTTTCAGCCTAGGAGCCAGCTCACAGCCTCCCCTCAGTGCTGTCCTGAGACGATCCTGCAGCTCCCCACACTCCCATCGTGGTGGGGACATGCCCTACAGCTTGGGAATAGCTGCCATAATTAAACTATTTAAAATCAAGGAACCTGCAGGATTTGATTTATAGGGAAAAGCCGTAAACTAAATATAGCTTCACTAAACGATGAATAAGTCGGGATTAATAGTTTTGCAGAAATAAATGGCATGCATGCTCACCAGAACAAAGAAAATTATTAAACAGGAGTGTGGAGTGAGAAGCGAGGAGTTGAAACTAAACTCATCAAATCCCCCAACTGTACCCCATGATCTTCTTTTTGAGATGACCCTGGGCAAGAAATCTTTATCTGTTCCTTCCTTTGTGCTCTGGGACCTATCTTTCTTTTTCCTACCTTTGTCTGCATTTCTTCAAGCCTCCACCTCCTCTACTCCTTGCTCCATCGTCCCTTCTCCTCCACATGTTGCCTCTGGCTCAGCCAAGGCAAGGATGCTCCAGCCAGATGGTGTGTGCAGGGGACATGGACAGGGATGTGTGAGAGCCCTGCATGCCTGCCTGATCCATGTGATGCTGGAATGCCTCTTCAGGCTCTCTTGTAAGCTGGCAGCGGTCCTGGTGTTGGCTTCTTGATGGTCATTATGGGATGGCAAATCTGCAATGCTCTGTTGATAGATCTAACAGGCTGGAGATTGCTTGAGGCAGGTGTTGTTGTGAGGCCTAATTTTGCTGGCATTAAATGCCAATTTTTATTTCTTTTTTTTTATTATTTTTGCAGGAGCACTAAATTGTGCTGTTTTAAAACAGGAAGTGTATGTTTAAAAGCTGTGTAAAACCATTATGTTGTAGCCAACACTCCAGGCTTTTCTAATTAGGTCATTTGGAAAAAAGATGACCTTTTAGTTTCTGTGCTGCTATTCTAGGGTCACGTGTTTCTAATTATCATTTGTATTTTACTTTGCTAAAGCTGTTGACAAGCTGTGACTCCATGTGTACGCATGTGTGTGTGTGTGTGTTTTAGTTTGTGTGAGAGAGAAAAAGAGGGCAGAAAAGAGAGACCATACATGTGTTTTATAGGGTTGCTGTCTACAAGTGTTCAGCCGACAGAAGAGGACAGAAACAATGTGTACACTAATTTTAAGCTGGTCCATCTGAGAGCAGCTGACTCTATGGGATAAAGAAACCCAAAGGAATTTCTCAGTGTCTTTTTCAGCCAGCTTCCCTTGAACTTGTGCAAAATCTCTTCCTGAATGTTGAACTCTTTCGGGCTGAGCATCATGTAGAACAGACCATGAGGAAAGAGTGAGTGGCTTTTCATCTTCCCAAATGCTAGCCAGAAAGCCAATTAAGAGATTACTCTATGACTGGGGCCAATATAGAAAAAAAAACTTTAAAAAAGGAAGAAAATTTGCATTTTTCAAGATGCATTTAGAGCATAGAAAATGCGCCACTGAAAGCAGAGAGAGATTACAATTGATTGATTCATATTGGACCTTACAAAATCACAGAACCACAGCATGGTGGCGGTTGGAAGGAACCTCTGGAGGTTATCTTGTCCAATCCTCCTGCTCCAGCAGGATCACCCAGAGCAGGGGACACAGGATGACAATATCCAAGTGGGTTTGGAATCTCTTCAGAGTAGGAGACCCTACAACCTGTCTGGACATCCTGGGCCAGGCTCTGCCACCCTCACAGCAAAGAAGGTTCTCCTCCTATCCACATGGAACCTTCTGGGTTCCAGTTTGTGCCCGTTGCCCTTTGTCCTGTCACTGGGCTCCACTAGAAAGAGTCTGGCCCCATCTTCTTGACTCGCATCCTTAAACTATTGGTCAGCATTGATCAGATCCCTTCTCAGTCTTCTATCCTCCAACTGAATAGACCTAGGTCTCTCAGTCGTTCCTGGTCACAGAGATTCTCCAGTCCCCTCAGCATCTTTGTAGCCTCCACTGGACTCTCTCCAGTAATTCCTTTTCTCTCTTGAACTGGGAAGCTTCAAAATAGCCACAATACTGCAGATGTGACTTCCTTAGGGCAGAAGAGGAGGAGAACCTCCTTCAACCTGCTGATCATATTCTTGTAACGCACTCTGCCCTTAGAATAGCACAACTAAATCAACCTACAGTTCTTGCAGAACAGTAAGAAAGGGCCTTCACCTCTGTCTGCACTGATCATTTCATGTTTATGAACAATGTGTGTCAGGGACAGCATGTCAGGTTCTAAGCATTGAGACTAAATGAACACGAAACTCCAAGGATCTAGTTCAGCGTGCAGATAGCAGTGGAAGGAAGTGGGTGCTATGCTCAAGGAAGATGTGAGAGACTCTCTGGAGCTACAGCCACAACTTTCTGCTGTAGGCATGTTTGTACCCGTGTACGTAGGTAGATGTACTGGCTTGTCTGCAAGGAGTGTTCTCATGTGGGGCAGCTTAACAAAGTACAGCTCTTGTCCAGTACTCTGAGAGGGTCACAGTGTTATGCGGATAAAAAAATAGGGGAAGAGACATTCAGAAGATTTTGTAAAAGAAGATAGCTTGCATAATGTATACATTGACATTTGATATTCCTATCTCTTGCCCTGGAATTAATCTTCTGACTTCTTCCATCGGTTCTACAACTTGAAAATAAATGGTGTTGCTGCTTTGAACCATCCATGAACTCTGGAATCAGTCCATCAGATTGTGTGAAAGAGAGTGTTTTCACTATCTCTGCTTCAGCTGAGAGTTCAGTCCTTAACTAGTAGCTAATCTATCATACATCTCTGGTTAAACTGTGGTAGGTAGCAGTAAATTTTTTGTTACAATGAACCATTAATAATTTAGAAGACCTTCTGACTGAGCATAGTTGTTCAGTTGGGCACTCATGATTATTTCACTTGCACAGTAACTGGAAAATGAAAACACAATCCTGGAGACTGGACACAGGGTTGTACTCAGTGTTCCAGGAATTAATTTCATTTCATCATTTCTCATAAGAAAAACCTGTTTACAAGGAAGACTGAAAAGAGGAAAGAGTTCCCATCTATGAGTAAATCTATGAAGATTATGCTATAGTTTCATGTGAAAGAGAGCGAGTACATTTTATTTCAGGAAAGTTCAGGAGGCAATTCATAATGAAAATGTATTTTGATCAATTTTTATTGAGAATGCAGCCCATGGGTTAAGAATTGGTCATGTAGTAAAAGCGCAGGCAAATGACTATTATTGTGAGTAGCCCTGATTCAGAACAGCACTGAACAGGTGCTGGATGTTAAACTTAAATTTTTGGATGTCAGTTTTAAGAAAAGGCACCAATATTGCACAGGCTTCCAACTGCAATCTGAAATGTTGCTATGACAGTTTTCAAGGATTCTTTAGTTCTTGGCTATCTGTAGGTGGTTTCCAGGAAGAGGCACAAATCAGCATTTGCAGAAAGTTCAGTTACCTATAAATTTATGTTAAAATCTAGTTGGTGTTTATTCATTATTTTTTCATATGTGCAAGTATCTCTGTGTACACACACACATGCACAGAGACACACACATGGATCACTAACTGTCACTTGAATTTGGTGTCTTGTGATGCTAGACCCACCAAAAGCATTGTGTAGGTCTAGGAAATCATTTCATGCACAGCATGGATATCTAGCACAGATACCCAAATGCTGCGGCACTTACCTGGTGATCATCATGTACAGCACTTGCTATGCTGCTGCACTCAGGTGCAGAATTGTGTAATGTCTTCTGTGCTCCTTGTGTCTGGCTGCCTGAGGCACTACCTCAACTTCAAAGTGAGTAAGAACAGAGAGANGCAACTCCCTCAACTTCAAAGTGAGAAAGAACAGAGAGACCTATATCTGTGAAAAGTTGTACTTAGCATGTTAGAATGGCAGAACTAAGTTAAAAACCAAAGAACTGTGTCACAAACACACACACAAAAAATACTTTTAGCCTTGACCCAAAAAACGCTTTTCAAAATTGCTTGTAAAGCAATATCCAACCTGGAACAACTGTACAGTAGCACACTTTCAATGTAAAGCCTCTAGCTTTCTAAGGAAAACAAAATCATTGTGCAAACCACACATAATTTTTTTTGAGACTAACGGCAAAATTTCGGTAGTTAGGGAGTGGGGATACTTCTCAACTAGTATTTTGAGGACTTCTGTTATGAACAAGATAACAAACTGCTGTTGAGGTCCACCCATACATTCACAGAATCATAGAATGGTTTGGGTTGGAAGGGACCTTAAAGATCATCTAATTCCAACCCTGCTGCTATGGGCAGGGATACCTGATTGGTCAAGCCCCATCCAACCTGGCCTTGCTTGTATGTCATGCTATGTGTCAGACTGCACAGTCGTCATGTGAAATCAGTTCAGTCTGAATCACCATGGGGATGTTTTCAAGGTATCTGAACTTCACCAGGAACACCTATGTGCTGGAAGGGGATCACACATTCAAACACTTCACTCACTGTCATGGTTATTTGAATAAGGTCACACTTTGACCCAAATCAGCTGCCTTGCAAGCAAACCAAAAGCAAGACACCACACTGAGCATCTGCAAGTATGAGAGTCTACTCCTGGCGCACAAATCCTTGTGCGACCTGACTGATCTTGAGCCTGGTGTCCCTTCCAACCCAAATTACTCTGTGATTATCTGTATATATACAGTCTTATACCTTCATGTATAAGCAAGGTGTGTGTGCCTTGCCCAACTGCTGTCCTGAATTTACACACCAGCTCCTGCAGCAGCTTGGTTGCACTCAGCTTTGTCAGGACCGCTAAATTCCTGACACTGAGATTGAGCTAGTCATATGGGAGTTAAAACCATGCAAATATAGACTGAAAGGCATGAGCATAGGGGTTTTTTCCAATGGTAACAAAGTGAATGGGTCTGAAAACTAGAGAAGGGCATTAACTAATCTTGGTTTCAGATATGTTGGCTGGGCTCTTTCCTTGTGTCAGCCCAGCAGTTAATTTCTCGGTTTTCATTTCATTTTGCTCCTCTTCCCATTCCTAAAGCCACATTATTAGTCCTATCATCTCAAGATCTATATGAGAAGAGTTACAATTAACCAAATATTTTGATAACCTAAGAGCAGCAGGAGCAATAGTTCTGGTCTGTGCTTTAATTCTTGGGTCAGAGGCTTTCTGTAAGTGTTACTTATATGACGCATTGCCTTGAGCAAATATAGTAAGTAATAAGAAGTTCCTGAGTTTATAATTGAGTTCGTTGAATATCTTCCAAGTTTTTTCTCTGTCTCCTACAGGGAAGAAACAAAATATACCCAGAGCATAAGACTATAAAAACCACCAGAAAACCTAGAAAGAAATGGTTAAATTGACCTATATACTAGCAATTTTGCTGACCAGATTATTTAAAAGGCTAAAGGGCTGCAGATGTCAAATCCATGTATGTATCAGTAAAATGATCATGATAATCACAGCTTATAAAATATAGCTGAAATGCTTCATTAGGTACTGACAGTTTCTAAACCATGTTGTCACTTTCTGAAAATGTGTCACACTGGCATTTATTATTTTTTTCTGGATATGGAGAGAAAGAAATAGAGAATTGCACTGTGAAGCAGGATGAGCTGAAAGCAAATCAAAAAGGTCTCTTAAAGAGATCACCATTCTCTTTCAGCAAAGCAGGACAATGTATTAAATAAAACTGCTCTTAACCTGTTAGGCCCTTGAATCCCTTGGGTTTCCTGTAGTTATTCTATTGAAAAGGAGGCTTAAGAAGTACCGATTTCAACAGCTTTTCAATTGCCTGTAGCTCCATGTAAGGAAAAGTAAAATTTAAAGGTAAAGTAAATTCACTGCTGCATTCATATTACAGGAACTTGCTCTTGAAATTGTTCCTTTGTAAAACTGTTGGCTGGTTTTGTGTTGTGGTTTTTTGTTTGTTTGTTTTTTTGTTTATTTTTTAATTTGTGTTCTGCAACATTTGTTTTATGGTTTCTCCAACATGGTTTACCTTTTAGTTTTAAGAATACAAAACAATCTGTATTTCTTTCTTATATAGATCTGATCCATCATTTTACAAGGGTAATTCTTGGAAAGAATATTTCACTCAGAAGTGTGACATATGCTTGTGGGCAAAATGTACCCCTGTGTAGTAGAAAGAAATGATATACATCTAAGCCACTCTTTCAAAATGTAGTTGAAATGATAATTTAATAACAACTATGCCTACTTCTGCATAGCTGAACAACGGTGCCTTTCATGGAAGATCCTTAAAAAAAGATAAGATTCCCAGTTTGAGTCTACAGATATGCAGCAAACATGAAAAGCCACCAAACTGATCTGTGAAGTCCCTCCTGCAGGGAATTTCCTAGCAAGAACAGCTTTACAAGCAAGCCAAAAAAGACTGGCAGAAGTGGCATAAGTAACTATTTTCAATCTATTTTATGTAGCCACCAAAATAATTCACCTTGTAATATGGAGGACTCATGAGGCTACTCTGGATTACACCTCCTTCATTTGTTTCATAAAGATTCATAAAAATTCATCTTCCTTTTTTCTTCATCATATACTTCATGGTCAGTGCAGCATTACTGTGCCCGTAGCTCTGGGAAGCAAGGAATGAGCTTGTATAGATGAGTTACAGATGTACCACACTGAGGCAATTCTCTGCATCCAGGTAAAGACAGTGTCAAAAAGATCTCAGCTATGCTTGCACCAGTAAGAATTATACTGGGCCAATCCTAAGAGTAAGCATGAGAATAAAAATAACTACCTGCAACATGGTCAGGGGTCATGAAAGAGCCAGGTGAGATCATCTTGTATTTTAAGCTAGTAAATGAAAAAGAGAACATTTGCTTATTAAGATCATTTCCTAATCATTCTTATAAGATTTTAATGAGTGACAAATCGACTGGATACAAATTTATGATTTCCCAAAATAACAATTTGATTGGTTTGAGTGATGTCTTGTATCAAGTAATCACAGTTAATTTTGCTTCTGAAACGATTTGACTTTGCTAGTCTATCACATTTTTCACGTGCACAGCTGTTTTTCCATGGCTGTATCTCTGTTCTTTGTCTGGTGTAAGCCCTGAAGCCAGGGAGAGGTTCTTCTCCAATCTTTTTTTTCCTGTCCTGTGCATGACCAGCTCACAGATACATGTTTGCTTGACTAGGTGTTCTCTTTATCTGAACCTTCCTTATGCTACTACTGTTGACTTCTAGTGTCATTGAAACCTCAGTTTCTTGGCAGGGTGGAAAAATAGGAATAATTAAAATGAGAACAGTAACCAGGAGCAACCTGTGTGATGGTTTTTTTTTTTCTACACCACCATCTCTGCTACATCAAAGAAAGCTCAGAGGAGGAAATTGTCCCTAGTCACTTTCCTGATAGTATGGGTTAAAGAAAAGGCGGAAAGGACTGATGTGCTGCTCCTGGCTGAGTGAAGCTAATCTGAATCGAGGAGTTCTTACTCCATTTTCTTACGTTTCCTTATGCAACCACAGCTTACTCGAGAAATAGCATTAGGAAACACATTGTGTTGTACCTGGAAGTGCTGAAGCCACAGTTTTGCACTTTGATGACAAAGACTGGCCTGTGAACTGCTGTTACACACCTGAATAAATATGGTTTGCCGTGAAGGGAACAGCTCTAGGAGGGGAAGGTGTTTAGCATTTCAGATTAAGTGCTCATCAAATTCATCCATGCAGACAACTTCCTCTCTGAAGCAATCACCCTGAGTCTGACTGCATGGATACATATGTGGATGAAGGCTTTAGTGAGCAGGGAGGCAAAGATGAAAGAGTGACAGCGGCATTGCTGGCTGGAGAAATGAATCTCTTACAAAGGAAAAGTTAAGTCATAAACCACTCTAAGAATGGCAGAGGACTTGCTTAGCAATGCAGGTGCCGTTGGCTGATTTGCAGCACAAAGCCAGGCAACTGCTCACCAGATGTGTTCAGCTGTATGCGTGCTACCCCAGCTCTGCACGCAGCCTGTCACATACTGCAACTGCCTTGCTTGAGGTGGGCTGTGAGGAACATAAAGAAAGACCAGAGCACAGTTGACGTTTTTCCTTTTTACTGTTTGTTTTATATCCTCCCACTCCTCATATTCCTCCTCCTACACCCTGGTGCTGCATACTGATGAGAAAATACTTGGTTCAGGCCCACGCAGTTATTTTTGGTTATTAAGGTTGGTGCTGGCTGCCTAACCTACACTTTCTAAGTTTCCAGAGTTGCATGTGACTGTTGGGTTTGCACCATCAGCATTTAAAGGCACATGGAAAAAGGATTCTGAGAAGAAAATATGTACACAAATATGTGCATGTGTCTAGGTATGGATGAATGCACATACAGAGTCTCATGTATAGCATTATGTAAAAGAAACTGTCTTTTGTCAGGTTCAACAGACATCTTGTCTATTCCAGCTCTTATGAGCAACACCTGTAAAAAGATAAAAGAATAAGTTCAGAAGGTGTTGGATGGTGAAATAAGAAAGCATGCTGTTAGGAGAAGAGTATGCAGCTGAAATGATATGGGGGCAAGTGGCATCACAAGAGGACATATGCGTTTCTGTTCACTTGGAAAGTGAGATCTGTAAATTAATACAAAAAGTTGTTACGGAAAGACTCTGGGATGAGTGATCTGAACTGTGGTCCTCTTCTTTACTTGTGGGGCACAAGAAACCAAAGAAAATTTCAGTCACTAAATAGGACACTCAACTTCCCTGTTAGACTTTTCCTTCAGCCAGGCAGCAGCAAATCACTTCCCAGACTCAGATATGCTCAAAGTCTTTGCCTTCCCCAGGTAAGCTCTGACTGCGATGTTTTCACCACTGCCATCATAACAGGACTTATACTCCAAATGAGATTGAAGTGGAAGCCTAGTTTAGACTAATGCTTGACATTATGCTTCTGTGGTGGGAGTGAGAAGAGTGAGGAGCACGTACACAATGATGACAGACTATATAGCCACAGTGCATTTGGTCTTTTTTTCTGTGTCAAATTTGCCACAGGTTAGTGGTTGTGACCATGAGACAAGAAGTGCAGCAGAGAGAGCTATGACACATTGCACTTACCCCATTCACGAGTCTTCCAGACCTTGAGGTGATTTTCTGTTAATTTTGTTGAAAGAATTTGGGCCAAAAGGTACCAGATTGTTAGGTCCTTTTATCTTTCTACAGAAGATGTTCACTGCAAGTCAGGCTAGGAAGCTAACAAAGTTACTGGTAGCAAGCTTGAGAAAAAATACGTGGTAACCTGTTGTTGTAACTCACTCTGTGATTCATTTTAGTTAAGCTGCCTCAAGAAAACCTTCTTGAGTGCTCACTGTCATTGCCAACTGCCTTCTACAATCAGAGAAAAATGCTGTGTTCCTTCTGAAACTGCAGTCTTTATCGCAAGCGTGGATATTGGCAAGAGCACTGTGGTTTAGATATCTTGCTTTAGGAAGTCTTGCTGTGGTCAACATCTTAGTGCTGGTGTTTGCTGTGCCCCCTGGACAAGGAGCACGCTGGGGATGCCTGCATTGGCAGCTGAACATTAAAGCTGTCCTGATTTAGGCATCTTACTGGTCTTCCTTCACTATTTTGTATGATACATACCCAAGGATCCTGTGCACTAGGGTGTCTCAGTCACTTCACATCACAGTGCATGAAGAGGAAGGCAGCTCTGTCCACCCAGGAGCTGTAATGCATGACAGCTGTGATAGCAGCTGAGGTTCTGTCCTCCCGGCTGCAGGAAAAGGACCTGGAAAGAGGTAAGCAAATCTGTATAGAGATGTCACCGTGGTGCTCATCGCTTCATGTAACAACTGTTTTTTTGGCTCGACATTTTAAAGCCGAAGTTTGGGCACACCTCACTCCAAAGAAAGTCGCAGCTACCTTTTTTGCCTTGATGCTCAGTGCATCATGAGGGCCACAGGGCAGGGAGTCATTAATTCCATGGAAACTACCATGAGCAAGCAGAAAGGCTAGCCCTGAGCTGAGAACACTCGTGCAGATGATGTACAATGCACAGGTCACAAGTGCACAGGTCAGATGCTTGGAGGTCTCCAAAGTCCCAGGCTGTAGGGTGGGTTGCTCTGCCTGCAAAACAAATCAGTATTTCTTCCCTGACCTGCAATAATCTCTGCCTGTCCAGAGCAATCTTGACAACACTCACATGCCTCTAAACATCAGCAAACCAAGTACACTAAATCTATGCGTGGCTATTTTTGGTAAGCTAAAGGAAAAATAGCAGCCTGCATTGGGAAAGCCTGGGAGTCTGCCAAGGCCATGATGTAAAGCTTTCCAAGTGAATGCTATGGCTGAATCAGTAAAAGCATGTCTGAGTCAGGATATGCTGTAAGATCTTGCCTTCTGAATTAAATCCCTCCTCTTTCACAGAGAGGTAATACTTCATGCTGTTAACCCTTTCTTCTCTGCAGAGGAGTGAGCATTAAAGCTGCGTAATTCAAAAGCTTCATTTAATTTAGGAGGAAATACTTTGTTTAGTATTCAGCATTTGGCTGCTAACAGAGAAGCCTGAATCTACTAACAAAGCCAGAAATTCCCAGTGGAGAAATAATGATAACCACTAGTATTTTCCTAGAGTCTTTTTATTTATAAATCACATCAGTGGATTCTTGCACAACAGTCATATTCAAATAGCTGCTCGCTCAGAAAATACAGTGACTTTGAAAAATATATTTCCATATTTACCATCTAAGTTTATAGGTAGGATTATTAACAGTGATGTCCTGTGAAAGGGAAAGGATTCAGCAGTAAAATACTTTTCCATTTTACTAGAATAGGAACAGTTTCCCTGGGCCTCTCGCCAGCACCCTTACAAGAAAGGCATTTCCAGGAACTTATCTGACTTTTGAGAGGAGAGGTTTTAGGGAACAGAAAACAATATCCAAAATACAAAGTCTCTTTCCCTTAGTGAAAGCGGTTTACTGACCCACCCCTAGGACCTCTCTAGGAAAGGTTTAGTAATGAAGCAATGGTTAGTAATAATAAACTATGTGAATTTCACAGTAAATCTGTTTAAGGAGTATCAAACTCTGTTAGAGGACATCATGACACTGTATATACGAAAAATAACACTGACTCTTTGCTTCAAATTCAGAACTTTAGGTTTTGTGCTGAAAAAGCTTGCAAAACTC
>WEIS01011081.1:393-22330 GCA_013389965.1 Todus mexicanus
GAGATCTTCACATCCATCTTACTTTCCTCCTGACATTTCCACGGATAATTTTTCCCCTCTAATAAAATGTTTTGTCCCCAAACCCCCACTATATTGCACTAGAGTGTCTGATATCTGAAGAATGAATCAACCTTCTAAAGCAAAGCATGCTTCAAATTTAAGGCATGAAGAAAACACTGTATCAATTACCACAGCTTTAGTCAAGACTATAGTACTATATAGCTCATGACCTCTACTACTCCTGCTACTATATTCATTCTTAAAGTGAATTTTGACAACGATGAATACTAAGTTAACCACATAAGAAAGGAAGCCTAACCACAAATGGGAGGTTGTCAGAGGACTTCTTGAAATTCTTAACACCAAAATTCAGCATTTCAATTCTTGCCAATGCTCTTCGCAGCGTGCTAATGAGACCTGAAGGTTGGGCCGAGTAGAGAGATATCATCAGAAGAAAAAAGGAGAATGCTGCATGGGAAGATCTCGGATTGCCTTACGAGTGGAATAACAGAAATTGGATGAAAGCTACAGAAATGCAAGGTTTCCAGGGCATCTCACTTGGATGCACTTTACAAGTAGCCAAACCTAGCTTTGACAGATAATGACACAGCAACCACGAGCTGATAGCTCAACGGAAACAGAAAATGACCTAACTTATACCTGGGGACATAAAGTATTGTTTACTGGTTTGGGCTGGGACAGAGTAAATTTTCTTCATCATAGTACGAGGATTTCAAATTTGTGCTCAAAACTAGGGTTGACAAGTCAGGGATGTTTTAGTTATTGTTAAATAGCAGCACTTACACAGAGGCCTTTTCTGCTCCTCACACAACCAGAGCATGGGCTGGGGCTGCACAAGAAGCTGGGAGGGGACACAGCCAGCACAGTTGACCCCTACTGACCAAAGGGATACTCCAGACAGTATGACATCACACTCAGCTTTTGAAGCTGACGGAAGGAAAAAAAGGGAGGGACATTCAGAATGAAGGTGTTTGTCTTCCCAGATCGCCGTTAGGCATGACAGGACTCTGCTTCCTGGAGATGGCTGAACACCGGCCTGCCATAGGAAGTGGTGAATGAACTCCTTGTTTTGATTTGTTTGCACCGTGGTTTTTTGTTCTACATATTAAACTGTCTTTATCTCAACCCACGAGTTTTCACACTTTCAGCCTTTTGATTCTCATCCCAGCTGGGGGGAGCAAGCAAGCAGCTGGGTGGTGCTGCTGGGATTAAATCAAACATAATGTCACCATACAATGACCACAGTCAAGTCTCATCTCAAAAGCACATTTCTGTTCATGCATTTTCAAAAAGACCTCATTTAACTTGAATAAGTAAAAAGACTTGCAGGAAAGGAGAGTCTATCATATGAGAAGACTAACTGAGAATACTGTTCCCTGAACATATTGGGAACAGACCTGTTTAAGCTACAGTTCAAATACTGCCCCAAAACTAATGTATTATCACTGCTTTCTGGCAAACTGAAGTTTCCTAGCCTTCCAAAGGGAAGACGCAACAGCAGAAAACTTTGTCATCTTCAAAATGTGTCAGTCAATTCATAAATGGAATTTATATTAGTGTTTGCAACTGTGTGGACACGGACTTGATGATTCCAGGTGCATCTTCTAGTCTTAAGTGTGCCCCTCTCCCTTGCTAACGTCACTATAAACCTTCCCACAGGAAATTCCAACATGAGCACAAACCACTTGCTTCAAACACACCATGCCCTCTGGCCTGAGATTAGTAGTGAACGCTTGAACTGAAAACGTAAGACTCCTCTGAGCCTACTTCCATTTTCCAGTCCGATGAATTTTTAAATTCCCCTATAAGAAATTTCTTGATTCCTAGTCCCTTATACGTTTAATATAGATCTACCAAAAATTTGTTTCTGTATCTCCCTGCTCTTCAGTGTTTTCACTGTTTTCTTGCTTAAAAAGATCTACCCTCTCCTCTGAATTTATTTACCTATAACAGCATACTCTAGCCTAGTGCTTCAAGTAGAAGCTTTAGAAGCTGCCAAGAGCACATTACATGTCTGGTACCCTAGCACATCTCCATGCAGCACTAGATGCGCACCACCAGCCCGAGTAGAGGCAAATTCAACTTTGGTCATGCTTTGCACTTTGCCTTCTCTCTCCCCTTTCCTTTCTCATGCTTTATCTTGAAATACATTTCAGAAAGGGAAGTTTTCTGAAGTGGTGTTTTAGAACTGGTACACTGTTAGTTTCTTAGCATTCAATAAGCTAATTTAACAGTCTTTATTTGCCTGAACCTCCCACCTGCAATTTGTTAGTGATGACACTGGTGCTGACAAGCTGTAAGGCTTCTCTCCAAAAAGGTGTATTAAGCTAACTTTCAAGTCACGTACTAAATTTTATATATCTTCTCCTAAAAACTTCTAAAATAGAGAGAAATATTTCTTTTGCTCAGTTGGAGTAAATTTAATCTAATTTGATTCTGGGGATTTGGGCTTGTCAGTGCATCGTCTCTGCTTATCTCACACATCTCAAATACCAGATATTACTGGTTTTCAAGACCACTAACAAGTAAAATACCAAACCTGTTATTTTCCACATCAATGCAAAGAAAAAGAACCCTTAAGTCCTAACTCAAGTCTGGAAATTCTAGATTTTATATTAGTAGAAAAAAAACCCAAAAATAACAAAAAAAATCCCAAAACAAACCCAACCACACACAAAAAACAGCAAAGAAACCCCAACAATGCTGCTTAAATATAAACCTAAATTTTTAACAGGGAACCTAGAACTTGGGCTTACATAGGTAAATAGCATGTCACTGGAGGCTGCGGTAAGGAAGAATGTACCTGCATACCATTTTCTAATCGAGTATCCAATTCAAAGTTTCTACTTGTTCTTTCAAATGCAAATGAAGCTAGTGAAAGCACAAATGCCCATTCTGAGACACAAATTCAATTATAACAAGGCAGTTGCTGAATTCTTAATATGGACGCTTTTCTATACTTACATATTTACATTTTAATCTAGACAGAAAAAACAACCCTGATGAGGCATATGCAAATTAGGCTTCATGGTCCTTGATGTATATGATAAATTAAAATAAGCCACAAAACAGCATACAAATAGGAGCTCTGGGACTTCTTTCAAGGTTTTTTTGTACACAAACGATTAAAAAACATCTTTAAGAGACAGGCATGACCATTTTTGTCACTTTCTGTGAAGAATTTTTCTCTCAGTGAAAGCATTGCAACCCCAGACATCAACACAGACTGATGATCTCAGACCGGTATTCCTGGTATGATCACAGGTAGGTGCAAGGATAGAAGAGGTCCTTAATCGGAACTACAACAGCTTTTACTCAGCTTAACAAATTACTTAATGCTCTTACCTTCTGTAAACATATTTCAAATTTCAACTAATTAAGAGCTTAAGCTCTTCAACTTATCCCACCCGCAGACACCCAAGTCAAAAGGCTGCACAGAACCAAGCAGCCTCCACAGCAGTTTGACACATTGAGCCACCTCAGCAGCTAAAACACCATGCTCGAGGGCTCTAAACCTACAGAAGTGCAATCCATAGCTCCATTTCTAGCAGACGCCTATAGCTCAAGCGCAAGCAGATCCTTCCCACAGGTTACATGGCTGGTTATGGTAGGTTGACCTTGGCTGGCCACCAGAAGCCCACCAAAGCCACTCTATTTCTCCCTTCCTCAGTGGGACAGGGGAGAGAAAATATAACAAAAGGCTTGTGGGTTGACATAAGGACAGGGAGATATCACTCAGCAATTACCATCACGGGTAAAACAGAATCAACTTGGGGAAAAATTAATTTAATTTTTTGCTAATCAAATCAGAGTAGCATAATGAGAACATAATTTAAAAAATATCTCAAAACACCTTCCCCCCACCCCTCCCTTCTTCCCAGGCTTAATTTTACTCCAGAATTCTCTACCTCCTCCCCATCAATGGCACAGAGTGACAGAGAACAGAGGTTGAGATCAGTTCATCACATCTTCTCTCTGTCACTCCTTCCTTTCCATGGAGAGGACTCATCATGCTCTTCCCCTGCTCCAGCATAGGGTTATTCCAACAGGCCACAGATCTCCACGAACTTCTCCAACATGAGTCCTTTCCACAGGCTGCAGATCTTTACAAACTGCTCCTGCATTCTACAGGTACAAGCCTTCAGAAAAAAACTGCTCCAGTGTGTGTGACCCCTGGGGTCACAAGTCTCGCCAGTAAACCTCCTCCAGCATGGGCTCCTCTTCCTCCACGAATCACGTCTTGTCACAAGCCTGCTGGCAGGAGCCAGCCTTCACAGGCTGCAGGTGGAGATCTGCTCCACTGTTAACCTCCATGGGTTGCAAGAGGACAGCCTGCCTCACCATGATCTTCACCAGGGCTGCAGGAAAATTTGTGCTCAGGCGTCTGGAGCACCTTCTCCCTCTCCTTCTTCAATGACCTTGGTGTCTACAGAGCTGTTTTGCTCACATACTCTCCTCTCTCTCCTGGGTGCTGTTGCACAGATTTTTCACTCCCCCTTCTTAAATACTACTACCATTGCCAACTGGTTCAGCTTGGCCAGCTGCAGGCCCATCTCAGAGCTGGCTGGCATTGGCTCTATCAGACACGAGGGAAGCTCTTGGCATTTTCTCACAGAGGGCACCCCTGTAGACCCCTGCTACCAAAACCTTACCACTTAAACCCAATACACTGGTTCACAGAAAGCCACCCCTCTCCAAGGGAGTAATATTTAGAATCACAGAATCGATTGAGTTGGAGAAGACCTTTAAGAACATCCACTCTAACCATTAACCCAACAATGCCAAGCCAATCACTGAACCATGTCCCTAAGCACCTCATCTATACGTCTTTTAAATACATCCAAGGATGGTGACTCTACCATCTCCCTGAGCAGCCTGTTCCACTGCTTAACCACCCTAACCATCCTTCTTGCCCTACTTAAACCAGCATTTCAGAAGTATGTGCATTGACACTACTGATCTGATAATAGTCTGCTTCAGTGACAGGCAGCAGAACTCTCACAAAAAAGCGCTGTGTACTTTGAGAGTAACAATGTAGTTGCTCAAATAATCCATTATTGCTTTCTCTCTCATAAAAATCAGTGAATCTTGTTCGATGCTGTGTGTTCACAGGTCAACGCATTTCACCACATCCCCAAAGAAACGCTCTGATCTTGTCTTGGAAGCATACAGATCTCATGTCTTTTTGTTTCAGAAAGGACACCTACATCAAAAGTAAAATAGGTACATTTCTTCACACACACGTACTCGTGTTACTCCTGCTTACAGTGTTGTTTCAAGACTGAATATAAAGAACTTCAGACACAGTGGTCTCAGCTGACCTGTAGCTACAGAAATCTAACACTGCAGTCTGGCAGACTTTCAAAGACCAAGGGTTAAACCTAAAACAGAAAAGCAAAGATGAAATTCCATACAGCATTTCAATGGCATCTGACCATTCCCTATGAACCTAAATTTAGCTTTATATCATCTAAAATCTATCAACAGACCTAGGTAAAGAGGTAAACATAGCCTTCCATTTAGCTAAATGCCAGCACAAGCCAAACTCAACTCTATATTGAACACAAGCTTTTAACAAATTATACTTTGATGGAAGAGTTTTTTATGGTCCAGATTTCCCATTGAACTGTAAGATATACTTTGTCCTGTAAATTTCCATTTTTACAAGTAACAGTTTCATGAATGTACTTTATTTTGAATTATTCTCCTGCTCTCCATACTTCATATATTTGCACCAACATCCTCCTCCACCTTATTTGTCCCTTTATCCTTTCATCCTTCCATCACAAATCTCCTGCACGACAATTTGCAGTTTTTTCCATAGCTCCATGATCTGATCACACTTTTTTGGCATTAAAAAACAGCAGAAGCACCTGAGATGCTGTGATATATGCAGTTCAAAACAGAGGAGAGAAAGTGATTAACTTAAGTTTGTTGCATTGTATCTTTTGCTTGGGTGCTTTTTAGAGAACTAAAGTGTGCATTAAGGTAAGCCTAACACTTCTGAAAGCATACAATTGTGCATAAAGAGCTCTTGAGCTTAGCTTTATTATTTTTTTACTGACAATATTTAGTGCAACTTGCGAACATCAATAAAGAACACAGCACCTGGGAACATCTAACACACTCACTGAAGGTACAATACTGTGACTTATGAACTAGTCTGGTAAAACTTCTGAAGGGTAAAACTAAAACAAGTGCTCACAAGAATGCAAGAGCAAAGTATCTCATATCTTAAATCTTACGTTCTAAAATCCAAAAGAGCCTTCATGCCCAACTGAAAGAAACAACTGTACTAATTTTGAGTCATTCTGCATGTACAATATACCAATACAGAACTTCACTAGTTTAACATTTTAATGGAGAAGTTACACACAAAAGCAGGTAGCGGGCCACAGTGATCTCAGTGGTGGAGTTCCCACCTTATAATAGGACAGAATTAGTTTGCCAGCAATAGAAACTCTCAGGGACTTTCCTGTTTATTTAGCATACTTAATAATAATAATAAAATAAATACAACGGACCCCCACTATCTGCAATTGTGAAACTTAACTGACACATGTACATGAGTTATTCCACTGTGAGGAACACTGGTACAAAAATTAAATACTTTCTGATATCAGTGAAAGAATTTACACCATAGAAGACAAGGCCTCATAGGGACTTAAACCAAAGCAAGCAAGCAAAATCACAGCAGGCAAGGTGACTCTATTTCAGTTGACAGAAGCTAAATATCATCCAATTTCCATTAAGGACACCACTGCTTACAATAAACAAGCTCTGCTACTTGACATCAAAGTAGTTTTGAAAGAATACTACATTACATGAGGAAACCCCTATTTTTTTGACTTTCTGAAATTTTACAATGACTACTAAAAGGACATGAGAGACTTAGTCAAATAAAAATCTGAAAGGGAAAAAAAGTATAAAATAAATAAAAAATTAAGATCAAATCTGTTTTACTGATGTAGACATCTTAATTGGAAGAGCTGCTAAAGTGACCTTCCAAGTGATGAGGTGTAATTAGGATGCCCCACTTTCACAGCATGTAAATGAATTAAAGCAAGAGAAGGTACTGGACAGCTTCCTTAGCGCTTAAAACACCCAAAGGTGTTTTTGAAACCATCTGTGAAGGGACACATAGTCCATCTCGGAAAAAATTCTCTTAAGAGGACAACTCAAGAGCACACAATTAGCTGGAAACTGCGCACCAAGAGAGAAGTCTTATGTGCCTCTTCATTACCCTGTCTGATTAGGCAAGATTATAAGAGAGGTGTACTAAACCAGGAGGATAAGACAGCAAGATTGTCAGGGACTGGGAGGGGAAGAAAACAAACGGTGGAGAGGAAAAGGGGAAGAAGTAGTCAGGCATCAGTTTCCTCAAACTGCGAAAAAGAGTAGAAAGAGCACAGGTGTGCTTTTAAGGATAAGTATCTTCAAAGTGGCAGATACAACTTTGGCAACAAGTCTCTTGGCAGAAGGAAAAATGGCTCAGGCTGTTAAGAGACAGACCATGCCAGCACAGAAACCGCAGCTGTGCAGTGCTATGCTCTGCTTCATCAAGTTTCAAGTCAAAATATTATTTAACTTGTATTTTCAATATAAAAATGCAGATAGCAACAGTAAACTCTAAGTAGTATCAGGCATGCGGGAAGTAAGTCGCATACTATATGAAAATACAGTGATCAGGACTCTAATCATACCACTATGCTTTTCCCCTCCGTAAAATGCTTCTATTGTACATTAATAGACACAGGATAGTTTCATTAATATGGCAAGAACACACCTGCTCTGTCAAAGGCTCTGGAGGAATTAGACGAAGAGCACAAAAGAGGACATTTTCTCTGTATGCACGTCTTGCTATTAGCATACAAAAAACCCAACTCAAACATATTCTTATCCCACATAAAACTATCCTTGGACAACAGCAGCCAACAGTTAAATTAATGAAATTTTGTAATTGCCCTGCCTCCCTCCCCAGGAATTTAGGTGCATTATTCTTAGAAGGAAAAAAAGAACTCTAGATGAAACTAGATTTTTTCTTCTCCAGTCATTTTCTTGCAATAGATCCTTACTGCATATCCACAGGCAGCTGAGACTATTCCTATATAGAAAAATCACAAAGAAATCACAATGGGCTTTTTATTCGCTG
Source organism: Todus mexicanus (assembly GCA_013389965.1). Taxonomy (NCBI): domain Eukaryota; kingdom Metazoa; phylum Chordata; class Aves; order Coraciiformes; family Todidae; genus Todus; species Todus mexicanus. Next base: position 8,567 of record WEIS01011081.1, read on the forward strand.
AAAGGTAGGTTTTGACTCTGTGGTACTTTTAAAGTAGAAATAGACATGCAACATGTAAACCTCTGAAAATAAAGCACTTCACTATTTACCCAGAAATGAGAAATTACTTAAGGAGTTATTCCCGAGGCCTATTCCAAATGTGGCACTTGCAAAGATCTTTTAGAAGCTTCACTGATGGCTGAAAGTGAATTTAACCTTGTCTTTCCATGGTTTGTGCAATCCCTTAAGTATGGATCATGGAAATAATCTTTCAACTCTCTTTGAGCTGACAGAGGAGAACTGCCTTAGTATTTTGTCACTGTGCCTTACTACTTTTTACTGATCATCAGCTAAGAAATCCAAAGACCTCCAGGAGAAGGAACACAGCTATTCCAGAAAGAAGTCATCTATACCTGCAGGCACAGGTCAAGTTAATAAGCCTCTACTCTCATTCACAGAGACGCTCTCCAGCCAAGGAACAGACTGTTCCACCTATTTGAGAGCAGCAGACTAAGACCCCTTCGTGCCCTCTCACACCAAGATGAAAGGGCAGCTGACAGATGAGATTCAGTCAATCGTGATGCAATATGCAACACCACAGATCTGGCTGTTTTGTCCAAGGAAGACTATGAAACTGCTTAGAGCAGCTCCCATCTGCACCACCATCCTACAGCTCTGCCAGCTGTAGCCTAGCTGTCATTCTATCAGACCAGCCACTTTCTTTGACCATGGAATAAACAGTAGTCCTTCATAACTGCTGTTTGTGGCTCAAAATATTCAAGCTGAAGTATGTTTTAGCCTAACTCTGACACACGGTAATATAAATATTCCCTGAAGGTGGAAGCATGGCTACACCTAGGGTAAAGCTGCAGCAGGAAGGCGGCAGCATGGTTCCTCCCCACATCATCTAACGTCTAAAGTCAACCACAGAAAAACGTGTTGTAAGGCACACTGCATCCAGTTCAGATCAGGGTCTGTGAGCCTGGAGACAGTTTTATCATAAGTCTGCAATGACATTAGGTATAACGCCAACGAAACCCTTTCACAACTGCATCAACACCAAACACTTCTGGTAGAGTTCTTCAGCTTAAACATATGGGTTTTCCATCTGTCATTCTCACTTTGCTATGCTATGAAAACATTCAAGCACAAATTAGGTAAATGAATCAAAAAGTTCCACAATAGCACAGAGATTAGACAATAAATTTCTATTCTATAATACTTTTACCTTTCAGTTCTAACTTATCCTTCTACAATGACATGAAAACTACTTCACAGCTCAAAAAGTTACCTTACACTGAATGAAATTGGAAAACTCAAGTAACATCTGCATTTCTGTTATGCTTATTTATAACACGTTCGGGCTTTTAAGTGTAAAATAGGTTTCCTTTCTCTACCAAGATAATTTTTCTTCCAATTGGTGTCTATTCCGAATTTATTTTAATGGCAATGATCTTGAAATCACTTTGAGTCAAACTGTCAACATAAGACCATAACCACGTTTTTCCTGCCAAGCAGTTAGTTAGTTACTTTGGGTTTTATATTCTGAGAAATGTAGGTATACCTGTGTCCATTTCATAGACCTATGGAGAAATTAAAGAGAATGAGAAGAAACAAAACTCGGGGGAAAAAACCCACAACTAACAATAAAACCTATTCGTTCTAATGCCTGTTAGAACATTAATGTCGAAAAGAAATGGAAAGCTTGCAAAAAATATAGAAATCAGCAACCAGAATGTTTTTTATTGAGTTGTCCTTTTAAGATGCATGACTGCCTTCCTAAGCAGTTTAGTTGGCCATTCAGTTGTTGTAAAGCATCCTTCCTCACTCCTTTCCTATCAAAGGAAGGACAAGTAAAGAAGACATCTGCAGAGGTACATTAATCTGTGGGCATCCGTTAATGAAATTCTCTAGTAGAGCTTGCTGTCCTTGCATTTAAACTTGTGCAGCTTTTGAGGAATAAAGCAAAACAAAGAATTCACAAGTAGTAACATTAGAGAGTTTGAAACACAGTCAACACACCTAAACCCACATTAAGGTTGTTTTTTTAAAAAAAAGTTTCCTTCGAGAGACGAAAAAAATTTCCTCATCTCTGTTATATTGCTCTCTTCTACTCCGCATTCTGATATGAAAAAAAATAATTGCCAGCAAAATGCTTTATGTCATTGATTTTTAAATTACAAAATACTCTCATAGCTGATCATCTGGAGAAATTTATAATGAAAAATGGTCTTTAATAATACTCACTACACACAGAATCACAAGGGTTTATTGATAATAAGAGCCTTAATTACAGACTCAATTACTGAAAGACATAAATGATGTACAGTTATGTCATTTTTATAAGCTGTTCAAAATATAAACTAAAAAGCAAAGAAACCATTCCTGGGGTTTACTGCCTAATGCCAGTAAGAAATTTTTTAAATTTTCTTTTTATTTATGAAAAAGAGTTCTACAACAGCCCTCATTCCCTCCACTTTTCATTTTCTTCACCTTTCATACAGCTTTTACATCTCCATCTAATTTGTCCTTTCATCCAGTAACAGAGTCCTTCACAGGCTCCTTAATTTCTTTCATTCTGTCACTTTTGATCATGACAGGAATTACTTCCATCAAGTTTTCTGCCTCGCCAGAAGTGAGACAGCGAGCTACTGCTCCCTCAGCCTACTCTGTAGTAGAAATACTTCAGGTGCAGCAGCAGCAGCAGCAGCAGTTGCTAGTGGGACAACCTCACCTGGCCAGGACAAGGAAGTGGTGCTGCTGAACTGCAGTAAAATTCAAAAGCCTCCTTTCATCTTTAAGAAGGGCACAGCTGACTCGTATGTCCTCCTCCTGTCCACACAGGACTTTGAGGAAGAGTCTTGCAGTCTCCAACCTATTCTGTATTGCTCAGGCACCTCTGAGCTGATGTTCAACAAGGCAGCAAGAAAACTAGCAGGGAAATCACCTCACTGACAATGAAGTTGTGCAGCATCTCCATAAATCAACTCCTAGCACAGCCTTATGCTCACACAGCTACCACCTTACCACACCAGGGTGCTGTGCTCATTCAAGGATCCTTGTACAGCCCCAGGCAGCACTTCGCACCCCAGAAAACTACTGCAAGAAGAAACTTGTCCTACCCTGTAATCACCAAAGCTCACCAAAGAGTGTGTTAAACCATCTATGTGATCTGGATTCCCTGACAAAACTTGTGCAGACAGTTGGTGCAATTTGAGAAGATTTGCATGATCTTGAACAAAGAAAATCAGCCTCACTGAACATAGATATTGAAATTTGAATGAGAATCGAGCCAGCCAGGCTAGCAGAGTTTGCTGTTCTTAGCAACGCTTCCAGTTAAACAAAAATTTCTGGGTAAATAAAGATATCAAGTGTACCTAGCAAATGCTTTCATTTTCACCGCTGCTGCAACCTGCAGCTGGCAGTTAAGTCATCGTAAATAACTATAAATCCAATATATAGCAAGGATTATATTTTTCTTAATTAAGAAAAAAAATAAAAATGAGCAAAACCTCAATAGATACAGTAATCAGCTTCAGCAGTTTATACTGCTCATGAAGAAATAAATATAAATTAACATTAAAAGAGAGCTACAAGACCACCAATTTTATAAAAAATTAGTTTTACTCTAAGGAAAATAATGGAGAAATACAAACAAATCACATCTCCTAGTCGTAAATAATGCCAGCCCTTGTGATCAGGCTAGCAAAGCAACTTGATCCAACCATTTCTGACAGCTGCAATTTTAGATATTTGGAATAAAAAAACCCCAAACAAATAACAAACAAACCCTGAGGATTACATTGCACACAAGGTCTTTTAAAAACATATTTCAGGAAAGAAGCTATGAAGAGGTGCGTAACTCTGACACGATATGCTATCATCTAGCAGAAACACAACAGAAACCAAGCTTGCTGAAGCCTCCAGAAATACAATCACCAGAAAAGATTCAATGCAAACAACAATACTAGAACATTTGGCTCACTAAGCCACTTTCCAGCATTTATCAGCAGTTCTGGATCTAACTGGAGGTTAGCAAACGTGACAGCCATCTACAAGAAAGGCATAAAGGAGGACCCACGGAACTACAGGCCTCTCAACCTGACTCTGGTGTTGGGGATGGTTAAGGAGCCAATCATCTTGAATGCCATCATGTGGCACATGCAGGACAATTAGACAATCAGGCCCAGACAGCATGGGTTTATGAAAGGCAGGTCTTGCCTGACTAGTGTGATCTTCTATGATCAGGTGACCCACTTAGTGGATGCGGAAAAGGCTGTGGAGATTGTCTACCTGGACTTTAGCAAAGCGTTTGACACCATTTCCCTCAGCAATCTCCTGGAGAAACTGGCTGCTCATGGCTTAGACGGGCGTACTCTTCACTGGGTAAAAAACTGGATGGATGGCTGAACCCAAAGAGTGGTGGTGAATGGCGTCAAACCCAGTTGGTGGTCAGTCCCAAGCGCTGTTCCCCAGGGCTCAGTTTTGGGACCAGACTTGTTTAATACCTTTATCAATTATTTGAACGATAGGATTGAGGGCACCCTCAGTAAATTTGTAGATGACACGAAATTAAGCAGGAGTGTTGATCTGTTTGAGGGTAGGAAGGTTCTTCAGAGGGATCTGGGCAGGTTGGATCAATGGGCTAAGGTCAATTATATGAAGTTTATTAAGGCCAAGTGCTGGGTTCTGCACTTCGGTCACAACAACCCCCTGCAATGCTACAGGCTTGGGGAAGAGTCGCTGGAAAACTGTCTGGTGGAAAGTGACCTGCGGGTGTCGGTGAACAGACAGTTGCACATGAACCAGCAGTGTGCCCAGGNTCTGGATCTAACTGGAGGTTAGCAAACGTGACAGCCATCTACAAGAAAGGCATAAAGGAGGACCCACGGAACTACAGGCCTCTCAACCTGACTCTGGTGTTGGGGATGGTTAAGGAGCCAATCATCTTGAATGCCATCATGTGGCACATGCAGGACAATTAGACAATCAGGCCCAGACAGCATGGGTTTATGAAAGGCAGGTCTTGCCTGACTAGTGTGATCTTCTATGATCAGGTGACCCACTTAGTGGATGCGGAAAAGGCTGTGGAGATTGTCTACCTGGACTTTAGCAAAGCGTTTGACACCATTTCCCTCAGCAATCTCCTGGAGAAACTGGCTGNAAAAAAAAAAAAGAAGGGTCACAAGTCTGAGAAGCAGCTGAAGGACCTGGGGTTATTCAGTTTGAAGATAAGGAAGCACAATGAAGAGACCTTAACACTCTCTACAACTACTTGAAAGGAAGTTGTAGTGAGGTAAGGGTCAGCCTGTTCTCCCAAGTAACAAGCAATACGAAAAGACAAAATAGCCTCAAGTTGGGGCTGGGCTAATATTTGGACTCAATGATCTTAAAGGTCTTTTCCAATCTAAACAATTCTATGATTCTACTTCAAGAATAGGAACATGAAAGCTTGTGTGTAAACAGCAAACATGGCTTGAATGGGCCTAGTAGGACTAGAACATGGGCAATTTTATGGCACAATGCATTCATGCCCTGCCACCAGAAACAAATAACTTCTGCACTCAAAGAACTCTGGATTCTTTTTGAGAAAGTCAGAGGAAAACAGAAATAATAAAAAAAGAAGAAAGTTATTCTTCATCACTATGCCCCTTATGTGTAAATTCTGACCAATGATTTGGATAAACTAACCACACAGGGATGCAAACCACCTTTAAAGACAGAAAGCTCAAAGTAATCTATGCTTACAACTGAAAAAAATCCAAGATAAAGTGACTAATGAGAAAGTATACACCATCATCTTTGTCGTGTGATGAATGCAAACTGTTTAGAAATTGAAGGGCTTGATCCTCAGCTTTCACAAGGCATTTCTGTTCTCTTCAGGGAAGAGGCACATTTCTCCCTCATCTCCCTAAAATGCCACGTGTAGAAATACACCAGGATAATGTGTAGGCATTTACTGAATATTATTACAGCTTCTAACCTTTGCTAACAAGTTCCAGGACTAGGTAATTGATTATAAAAATGAAACTGCACTTACCATTTGCTAACTTCTGATAAGCAGCAGCTATATAATTGATTCTCGCTTTCAGTATGTCCAATTGCACTGATAGGAAAGCCTGTATGTGAAACACGGATACTTTATCTAGCAGTTCATCTGCTTCACTGCCTACTTTCCCTCTATGAAGGAAGACTGAAATAAAATCGTCACAAAAAAAACCACCCCAAAACAAAAGATACTGACTACTTCAGTGCATTTGGTGTTATTATCGGGTAAACAACCCAGGACAAAATGAGATGCAAGGTTATGAGAAGTTACTGCTTTTCTGGGAGGGAATCTAGGAGTCATGAGCAATCACTGGTCATTTTCCCACAAGTTTCCCAAACAGATCTGTGTCACAGAAATCTGACAAATGTCATAATTCTCTGCTTCTCCTGGCACTGCCACTGGAGAGAACATCCAGAGCTCCAACAGGACCTAAAGGGAATGGGCATGCTACTTTCACAGCTCTGAAGATGTGGACAGATGTCCACTTCCCTATCAACATCTCTCAGATGACACACAAAACACTTCAACATTTACTTCTTCCACTTAATCTCTTTAAAAGTTTTCTGCCTTCCCTTCTCATTTCTTCTTTTTTCAACTTCTGTACCCATTTTTCTCCACGTGCTTATGGAAAATAAAAGCCGCAACTCTTTTAACACATTTCCTCTATTAAACATTAGCAACAGTGAGACTCCACCCATTCTCTATTTTCTCCTTCAACACCTGCAAAAGGACTGTAATCTCTGAGGCATAGTTTGGTAGACAAATTCTGATTAATTAGCTGTATCTGAATAGTCTGCTAATATAAACACAGCTCGCATCAGCATGTGCATAACAAACAATCCTCCCTCCACTCCCTTGCTCTGCTTTTGACAGTGCAGTCTGCTCACGTAAGCATATCCATGCTGGTGCCTGGGCTACTATAGAAACATCAGGGAAACATACATTATACTCTTGAGCAATATGATCCTCTAATAAAATACTCCCTTTAAAGTCTGCAAGATAATTAGCTCTGATTACGCTACCTGATACTTCATCTGATGTGTTTCCTGTCTAGATCTTCACAAGAAAAACAAAATGTGTTTAATGATCCACAGGGAGAAAAGTGCATCCTTCTCTCCTTCACAGAGTCTCCTGCTGGCCTAGAGCACAAGGCTCCCCACATGGTCACTCACACAAATAAGTCAAGACAAAGGACTTTAAATCCTCATCATGTTCACTTCTGATGGACTCTGACTTCCTTCCCAATGTACAGCTGATCACTTTTCTCCATGCCTTAATTATTCCTAGATTGTAACACTCTGCAATCAAATGACTCCAAGGTGTTGTTTGAGGTGACAGATGAGCCTATGATCCAAAGATTCATGTTGTCATACTATTACAGGCATGGTTAGAGCAAGGCCAAAAAATACTTCTTCAACCCCATTCAGATCTTCAATTCTTTAGCCTGAGCACAAGTTTCAGCAGAAAGCACCATGCCTAAGAATCAATCTTCCACTGACGTGCCTGTCTGCTGTGAAAAGAACAGGGCACACACTGGTGTTGAATAATTCTCACTTTCTTCCAGTAAACTCTCTACAGGTCTTGCTTCCTATCACAATTTTATGCATCTTTAGCCAGGATTTTACAGGTTTTCACTTATGTCAAGACAACTTTCCAATGATTTAAGTATCTTGTAGTTAGTTGTGGTGATCCTTCCTTCACTTACACTTTACAGGCTTCCAATCCATGAAAATGGATTCCTAGGAGTTGGAACAACCTAAATGGTCATTATTCACAGTAATCTAACAAAATATGCTTCACTGAAAGTTAATATTGAAAAAAATGCAAGCTCAAATTAAAACTATTCTGGGAGTTTATTTTAAATAGCAATAACAATAAAGCACTGCAATATCTCATTGAAAAGTGGGACACAAACAACACATGAATGGGACCATAACCGAATTAGCCTACACTGCAAAATAAACAAGTAATCATTACAGGATTTGATAGTCATGCATTTAAACATATTCTAATCTCAAAACTAATAAGAAGGCATAACTATAAAAATAGATCTCTCTTGTTAAGTCTCATAAAAGTCTTGAAACTGCAAATCTGCTCTAAAGGATTTCCTCACATTTTAATTAACAATCAAAAATATTGTGATGAGATAATCTCAATTTATATAGAAGCATTTTCTCCATTTAAAATTATACTCAAGAAAGCTTCGTAAGCTGCATATTCCCTGCTGACAGGCACCAAAAAAATATATATCCTCTCTCATATATTTTAGATATGGAAAAACCATGCGTGTGCAATTTAAAAATGGAGGCTTAAAAAGTCAGCCAAAGAGGTGAACTTGAATCATTCTCAGGAAGACTGAACTAGATCAATCCCCTACCTAAACTGTTTCTCTGCAAGCTGTGTTAGCCAGACATCCTCTGCAAGGAGCAGAAAGATGCCACGACTCACAGACCATATCCAGCATCCTAACAGCCTTTATGCCACCACTTATAGTTTACTGTGTTCTCTTGTAAAGACCCTGCTACCTCTAGCCTAAAATTAGCAGCTTAAGAACATATTGAAATACTTGAACAATTTTGAAGCTGTGTGTTTAAACACATGCTGAATCACGGCCCGAAACAATAGTGTTAGCTTAATTTCTTATTTTGTGACTGAGTGAAATTGTCTGTTACAGGTTTGTAACATCTTTCAGCTACCACAGTCTGATGCTCTCCACCTGCAGATGCAGCATGAGAAAGCTCAGACTAGAAAATGGTTGACAGTTGCCATTTCAGCAGCAGTGGGTCACAGAGCTGTATTTATTACAGTGTTCATATTGAACAACTTATGTTACATTTCTTTGGAATTGGTAAAAATGCACTGTAAGAATAAGGGCTGCTTTGTTGGAGAGATGAGAGTTTCTTGATCATCCTGAATGCAGCGTAAGATGCATTTTACTCCAGAGAACATGTGATGGCTCAGCTGGACATTTAGGTTACCCAGTGATAAAGCTCAGCATACAATATTCTTTCCCTGGCACATTACCTCATACACCAAGCCTTTTAGGAAGACTAGAAGAAAACATTCAGGGGTTTTCCCCCAATGAGACCATTAGCATGAACAGCTGTTCAGTTTATTTGTGCTGGCCCATGAATGGAGAGGGGAGGTTGCCCAGAAAGGGTGCATTAGCCCAGGCAGTTGCACTATGAACACAGGCCACGTAAACCCATGTGCTTCTCAAAGCACTTGAGTTTTGAGAAATCTCTGTGGAGAAGTAGATGTCTTCCCGAGGCAGGAAATACTCTGGAGCTGAATGGCTGACAAGAGGGGAACATAAAGAGCCCATGGCAGTACATAATCTCAACCAAGGGGGACAGCCTGCTAATTACAGCAGGTGAAAGGAAAGGGAGGAGGCAGACAACTGCCAAACCCAGGAGACTGTGTAGTCATACAGACAGGGGAAAGCAGACAAGGCTTATCTTGAAATTGAGTTGTCCTCTGCTCTCTGGTGTGTCTTTTGCACCTGCTTCTCTCCCTCAAAATACCCTTATAAAGAGTTCTCCTTAACCTCACCATTTTCCAGAAAGCTTTCCGTTCTCCCTCCACAGCCTGTTTCACTTGCAAGGTAAAATCCAGCTGCCCTTTCTGTGAAGATGACTTCTCTCCTCTATCCAGACCTCTACCTCCACAGGCCCACCAGCCACACAAGCCAATGAGGCAGCACCCAGGGGCTCTGCATGGCTGTGGCACTTGGCTTCCTTCCTCCTGCATCACCTGCTCGCTTTCCAACCCCCCAGGCTCTGTACCACAAACACCACTTCCCACTATCACTTCAGGGGCAGTGAATGTGACTAGACAAACCTAAAAGCCGGGCTCTCCCTCAGATTCAGCTGCCTGTTCTCTGGAAGCTCACTCATGAGATGTTCAAGTCTCAGATGTGACAGCTATAGCTCCTCCTGGTCATGAAAACAGCTACCCCTCCTGCCCAGGCACCATCCTTCTACAGGCCTTCCCAAATGGCATTTCATCCTTCCTAGTCTCTTTTGCAAAGATCCATTTCCATGACTTTGCTGTAAAATTTCTTTTCCCGGGTTTTAGGGATATAGCTGGTTTAACATGCTGGAAGTAAGCTAATTGCCTTTTATTTGTGTATGCCACTCCCTACAGAGATGCTGATCTGTGTCTTTGGCCCAATCACCAGTTCCTGACAGAAAAATTCTCTTTCAGATAGTTCCCATGTGCTCCAGTCAAAAACATTTGCTTACAAAACAATGGGAGAAAACTGAACTTTTAAGTATAAAACCAATCCATTTTCCTTTTCACATTAATACACGCTGTCAAAGAGTCAAAGTGCTGCTCTTGCAATTCTAAATACTCGAGTTTTCCATAATTGTTTGCACCTCTAAAGTCTTCACTCTCCAAAACCTACAGATCACAGAGACATATACTAGTCAATGACACAGTGAAGTTTAGCAAACAATATACTAGCAAAAACATTTTCTATTTCTCAGCCTGAAATGTTCCCAAATATCTTCTGATGTTCAGGTTCAGTTTATAAATCAAAACTGTCTCTATTATTTTGTTTTCTTTAAATCTAAGACCTTACACTTTTTTTTTTTCTTAAGCATCAGATGCTAAAAGAATAAAAATCAGAAGGTATTTCAGTATTCCATTTTTGCATTGTTTTCCCTTTCATATGATCTTGGAAAGATACGCTCACACATTTCTCCAAATAAAATGGAAGAAAAGTAGTAGCTTTTTCAGTGTGAATCCATATGCCAACTCACTTCAGAAAACCTTAAACCTTCAGTCATGTGTCATCAGTAGAAGAGATCTACCTGGCAATATACAAAATACAGCACATAGAAGGCATGACTAAACGCCACACAAGGGCTCAGTCCCAGGGCTAAATCCTCCAACCATTGATGCTCCTCAGCTGCAGCAGTAGCTGCTGGTGCCAGCTGACACAGCCAGGCTGCTTTGAGAGCTCCTAAATGCTCAGCGTAGTCCTTTCCTAGAGGAAGGAAATACCATCTCAGAAGAATCACTGCTCCTGCTCAAAGTCCTGGTTGGAGTTGTATCTCCCTGAGCTTTCTGATCCACACACATGCTGTTTAGGTTCAGCTCACATAGGAATTCCCACCCTCTGAGCCTTGCAGGGCAAAGCTTGGCTAACTCTGACACAGGCAGAGCTCTTCAACGTAATATTCACCTGGTACACTTGCAAATGTAACTTGTAGGAGGTGAAGTATTGCAGACTCACAAACAGTGTGTTGGGGACAGCAATTACCAAGGATGTGCACCCATTGCAGAAGCAACCCATATAAATTTTTCTACCTTTCCAGTTGCAAGCAAAGTATTACCAAGCAACCAAAGGCCACAAAGTATTCACTATGTTTTAACTGTAGCTCAAACAAATGCCACAAGAAACATAAATAGGTTTTTTTTCACCACTGTGGTACCAGAGTTTAGGTTAGACCACTCAAATTCTCTTAAACGAGCCACACGTTGTGGTACTTCCACCCTGTCTTAACAGTCCAGGAGTGCGGACACATCCAAGGGAAAAGTAGCTCTCCCATGTCACTGTCAGTTCCAATTCATACCAGTTTCCTTCTGTCTACAAACATGACTGTTTGAGAAGTCTGGCATACAGTGCCACTTACTCCAGAGATGAGTGATCACTTTCTTCTTCCATTAAATGATATAAAATAAATCCAAAACAAAACTCAAACCTCAACCCACATCCAGTCCTCAGTCTTCCCTGGGCAGAGGGAATCCAAAAAAACTTCATGGTTTGTTTTTTTTCCCCTTTCAAGCTGCTATTCAACATAATGGGTAACTGCTGAGCTGAGCATTTTGTTAGCAGATGGAAGATTTAGGTCTTAATCTCATGCCTGGAATTCACACAAACCTGGATAAAACTTTGTTTTTCCTATTACCTATCCTTCTCTCTTTTCCTGAAGATAAAGTAATCATCCACCTTCGAAAAAATAAAAGGAAAAACAAAAGAACATCACCAACATCCCACCAAAAAACCCCACCCAGACTTAACAAAAAGTTTTAGTAAGGAAATATCAATTTTCATTTCAATACTTCACTTAAAGCTTCTATTTACATTTACAATTAACAGGGTCTTTCGAGTCATGTAGAGTTTACCACACTATCACAGAACTTGCAGATTATGAGCAATCAACCTCCTTCTGTCATTAGGAAAAAAGTGTGCTCTACAGTATGTCCAAAAAAGTAGCCAACACTTATTCTACTGCATGAAGAAAGCCTCCTCACAAGGAGTCATGGTCCCCAACATGCTCATTGCTGGTTTTTTATGCTTATATGAAAAGCATCCCAGAACAATCATTGTTGTTTACAGATGCTGATACCTTGAAGGAAGACTAGCAACCAGCTGAAAAGCAAGAAAAAAGCATGCTATTTATGAGGCTTTTGTGAATTAGAATCCATGTCTAAGACAAAGTACCTCACCATACCAAGAGTGATACCTTTTTATATATACTTACACAAAACTTCCAAATGTGAAGGTTATACATGGCCTTCAGGAATAGCCATATATAGAACTGTAACAATAATTCACTCCAAGGAACAGTTTAAAAGCACTACTTCTGCCCAGAAGAATTAACAAGCTTTTGGGCTGAATCATCATCTTCAGTTTTGAAAACTACTCCCACATCTAATAAAACTGGACTATGAATTCCAGCTAAAAATGATTCACCTGCCCCGTTCCTCCAGGTGTGGATATCAACTCTCAAAACATCCCACTTCTTTCTGGATAAATCTTCTGGCAGTTTACACTCGCCCTTTCAGCATTCATTAAAGAAACACACTGCATTATTCATTCCTCTATGTCCTATGCTACTGATGTAATGGCAAGACAGCCAAAGATCACGAGTGCATCAAGTATGCTGAAGCCCATCATCCTTCCTTATCACTGCTGCACTCACAGATGGACGTAACGATCAAAGTGAGCCACAGAGTGCTTTGCATGTCATTCAGAACAGGAGAAAAAATGGGACACCCCTAAGGTAAGCAGATACCTCTCTTTCCTTCCCCTCTTACATAGTGGAAGTAAGTTGCCACCACAGACACTACAGATGATCACTATTACAGAGGGTTTCTGACTTCTCAATCTTGATCTGTATGCCATCCATGAGTAACTCCAGAGCTGCCTTTGCCCAGCCACCCTGCCATGGTGGCTGTAGCAGTACTCCAAGTCTTCATCTGTAGGACAATGATACCCAGCAGAAAATCTGCAGAGCCTAATGCTGCCGGCATGCCCCAATACCCAGCTATATCCCCACTCTCACAACAAGACCTCTGAAAAAACCCCACAACTTTCATTCCCCCTGCTCCTATCCCTTTGGTTCCCAGGCAGACATGATATGTCTCTTATGGCCCTCTGATATACCAACATTTTGACAGGCCAGAAAGGTTGCCTTTCCTGGTCCTGTAGCAGCTTCCTTGTGGCTGCAGGCTCTTCTGATATATGAAAAATTCCTTCTAACAGAGCAGGTATACTCTATGTTAAGATGCATAAAAGATGCCAAACAAATTCTGTGAATCTAAACTAAAAAATCGTTAATCTGCTTCTTCTATATCCATCATTACAACCTTTGCAACATGCCACTTACTTTCACTATCTCCAAAGCTTTAGACTCTTCCTCCTGCCACCCCCAGAAGCTATGCAAGAGTTTTGGGTTTAATGCTGCAGGCACTTAAGAGAATTTTAAGTAACAGCAATAAAT
>WEIS01011083.1:0-25246 GCA_013389965.1 Todus mexicanus
GTGATGGATGAGCACAAGCAGTCCATTTTAGCAGCCCCTTTCAGGGCAAACATTTTCCCTCATCAGATCCTGAATCACACCCCTGCTCCTCCAGGGGAAGTCCAAGACATAGCAGCAGAAGTCATCAACACTCTGACCTTTGTGTCCAACAACACAGCTGATGACATGCCGGCCCTAAGGACACCAGTTATCTGCAATTAGAGCTGCCTGCCTTACCGCTGCTGAAGTGTAGATATGGTGTTTCACACGTTCCTGAAGCTTATTTATGCCCTAAGAAAGAAAAGAACATAATTAGATACCCCTTCAATGCTCAGGACTAAGAGGAGGTAACTACATTTTCTTTTAACCGATGACCCACAATGCCAATGTGCTATAGCAGTGAGCTCACTTGGCAAATAACTTTCTTCATGTCCCCAACCCAAAGTCGAGATGAGAAAAGAAAGGGAAACAGATTTAAACAATCTGGCTAACCACATTTCTCGTAGCAGGTTCCACCACCATTTGCTTCTCTCCCAAATCCTTACAGAAACAGAGACATAGTTTAGCCATCTCCAGGAAGAACTTTTGACAACGATCAGACACGTTGCACAAGCCATTCCAGCACAGCCTAGTGCAACAAGGCTAGCACAGGATATCTTAGAGTACAATGAGCTCTCACCTCTGTGAAAAGATAAATGAGCCTTCCGTCTCTCAACTCATCCACGCCATCATTGCTGGGTACAAAGACAGTAAAGGGGCCTGGTCCATCCAGTATGGCTGGCAGGCCACAGTTCTGCAAAAGCAATAAAAGATTTCACAGTAGGTCTAGCATGAGTTAGTGAGAGGGGTCTGCAAGGAAGGAGGAGGAAAGTCTAAGCAACCTACTAGAGACAGAGCTATGGAAAAGCAAATGTACACAAGAGGCAACTGGACACCAAGGGTAGGTATGTAAAGTAATAAAGCCATAAATCCACAAAAACAGCTTCATGGACAATGAAGCCACTGGTGGGAACGCAGCTAATGTGAACAAGGGAGTACTGGGCTAATACTCCCCGCATGCTTTAAACACACGAGTACTTATACAGAGACTGTATCTTTATGCCTGAAGAGAAGAAAAAGAGAATAAAGTCCATCATCACAATTACATTTGGTGAACTTTGCAAACAGCTAACAGCCACAGAGCTGAAAACAGGCAGGCCACGATTGTTGTGAGCAATGCTAGAGCAGGTCCAGGTGACTCTGATGAGGGTAAAAGAAAAATCAGTCTGTCCTTAGTGAGAATACTAACTAAATGGATTCCTGGGCAGCAGCCTCAAGGGTTTATAACCTGAGGACTGCTTTTATTTAGAGAGCTACACTCCAAAACCAGGTAGCTACAATCTATCTTGATGGGCAGTCATGAAACCTTCACTCTTTGTCCTGACAGTGGTCAAGAACTAAATGCGCTCTGGAGAACAAACTCTCCAGGGGAGAGGGGAAGGGGAGGTGGGGAAGCAGATAGGAAAGAGAGGTGTATGCTTGCTGCTTGTGCCAGACCCCAGACCCGCTACAGATGTGCAAATTCCAATCTTTTCCATTACATTTGCTTATGTAAAATACACAAAATAAGGAATAACACAGGAAAGAGAGGAAATACATTTAAATGTTATTCAAAATTCCCACAAAAACAGCAGCAGGCTCTACAACAGCACCAATGTCACACCTTGCTGGGGCAGACACAAACATGCTTACCTCCAGTATAGTTTCAAATCTACTGAAGATCTCCATTGATGCAAGGATCTCACCAACAGTTTTCTGCAAGGACATACAAAGAATTAAAAATGGCTGGGGCTGGAGCAAGGTCTGAGCACATACTGGAATGCCCTTGGACAGTTTATGTTCGTGGTTTGCATGTAAAGACCTACAGGAGACCATCATCTTTAAACCCTCTGTATTGGCCAGCTGACCTAGCAAGGACTGAGCCTGCAAGAACTTAAAATTTATCATGAGACTTCAAAATGCAAAAGTCCAATGATTATTTTTTCTCATTTTAAATGAGACATCTTTTTGATTTATTTTCAAAATGTGGGACAGACCGGTTAAAGAAAATCTTCATTTGATTTTAAAGGGAAAATGCTTTTTTCAATATTTATCCTGTAAGGTATAACTGAAAAAAAGAGCTCATGAAGGAGTGATCTTACTCATGAAAGTACAACTCTCTACTCATCCAAGCACTGTAAAAGCCTGGTTGTGATGTCTGTGTCTGGCTTATGCAGTGCTATTAGCTAATTTTAATGGTAAGACGACATAATAGAGCCTAACAAGCCCTATTAGGAGCTGAAAACAAAATAATTAGCCTTTTCCCTTTATGAAGAGACTCATTGATTTGGAATTTTAATGATGAAAATAGATTTTTTTTTTACAAGTGTTTATTCTGCTGTCCCATAAAACAGAAGAAACAGTCATGTCTGTGTACCTGTGGGTTTCTGAGGTTGTCAGCGCTGGGTTTCTTCCTCAGGGTGTTAACGATATGAATGATGCCATTGGCTGCTGGTAGGTTTGACTGCAGAATATTGTACAGTTCCCCTGGTAGATCTTGATATCGAAATGATTTGATGTACGGCTGGATAATAATAAAAAGGTTACTTTCTTGTGGCATACCTGTGTTATTGTGATAGATCTATAGATCATTGTTCCCATTGCTCTCTGCCTATAGGTCAGCGAGGTGAAGGCACAATCAGAGTTACTCTGGAAAAAGCAAAGTTAAGGGGTGGCCTGGGTGTAAAACAAGCATCCCGCCTCTACTTGAGTTTGGGTAGTATTTTGATCCCGGAGAGTACTTTAAAGTCTTATTACAGAAAGAAGACCTGATCTGGGACAATCAATTAATTTTGTCTGAGTGTGAATGATGCTTGATCCCTGCTCTGGATCACAAAAGGGTGCTCTGACCACCAAGTAGCTGCTGCATCAGCCTGCCTTGGCAGCTTCCATGCCAAGGAGAGAGGCAAAGCGCCTCCCGTGCATTGGAGTACAGGATTTGGAGGCCATACTGGAGCTACAGATTTGGTTGCAACTTTTTTTGGCTCATAATGCCGATAAAGAGTCTTCAGAACAAAGTCAAACCAGTCAGGCTCACTGAATTATAAGGCATGTATCTGGTCCTGCCATATCATACACAAACATGCTCTGAAGCTGGGCATATGGAGGTGTTCTGAGGGTAACCTACAAACTAAGCGTGAAGGTATTGGTGCTGCAGCCATAATCCAAGTTCAGGCAAGCACAACCTCCCCGTGCTTTTCATTTCACCACGTGCATTTCTTGAGCTGCCCCTCCCTGCCCTGAACTTCAATTGACATCACCAGGGATTCTGGCTGAAACAAAGGAAGGGGAGGGCAGACCTCCCAGATCAAAGGAGGACTCCTGAGTAAACAAACAGGAAAGAAATTTAAAAGGAGCATCACAAGCTCCGTTTGGATTCCCTGTCTCCAAATAGTGCTTTGTCCTTTTGATGCACGCAGGGTGCATGTATTATGACCTAGACCTCAAGGCCAAGGCTGGATCCTCAGACAGGAAACACACGG
Source organism: Todus mexicanus (assembly GCA_013389965.1). Taxonomy (NCBI): domain Eukaryota; kingdom Metazoa; phylum Chordata; class Aves; order Coraciiformes; family Todidae; genus Todus; species Todus mexicanus. The sequence continues at coordinate 3,540 of WEIS01011083.1, forward strand.
CTCTGCCTTGGCCAGCTGGCAGTATGTGTGCAGGAAAAGTGCAGGATGGAGAGACAACAGTGGATGCTGGAAAATGTGAGTCAACTGAAAAAGGGAAAAGGGAAAAAAAGCCTTCCATACCAGAACATAATGATGAAAAACTCTTCCCTGGGATGGCTAAGAAAACTAAAACAGAAAAAGAGGAAAAGGGAAGCTGGAAGAGGGAATATCAGTGTGTCTATGTGTCCAAGCACGCAATCTCCAAGGAGAAACATTCAGTCTGAAGAGAGACTTTGCTGCTTTTTCCATGTCAGCCCCATGGACGTTGAAGCTTCTAAAGGTCTAGGGATAAGGTGCCATCTCCAGAATATACATACAGACCGAGGAAAAATCATTCACAAGTCAGATTCTGGCTACTGGGTTGTCTGCAAGACAAGAGAAGCAGCTGCTTGAGGTTTCTAGTCTTAAATTGCCTTGCTTTGGACTCCACAAAGGAGCTTGTTGTTCTGATGGTGGGCAGGCTGATTGGAGAAAAGGTTTTCTGGTTAAGAAAGTGCACCAATTAAACTGCACAAACTCCAGTCAGTCCTACATGAAAGCAGCAGTCCGGGACTGCATTCCAGGAGTTCCTTTACCTGGCTATTGAATGTCAGCTGATGTCCTGACAAGGTCCACATAGTCTTGGCTTTTACCATATCTTCTATCAAATGCAGGCCAGGAACAATGTGCATTTTGCACAAAAGCTCAGCAGTGGTATCCTTTGGGGAATAAAGACCACATGAAGAAGTTAAATGACATGTTCTTTCAAAACCCTCATTTACTGGAAGACCCATAATGTTATCTTTCTCCCAGCTAACACATACACACAGAAATTCTTAGCACACAAGACTGAACTTCCCTCTTCATAATTGTTCACTGGAGTGGCATTGTGGCAAATCTTCTGCTTCTCTTGGTGTACACACTCAAACACAGGGAGACTGATCAACCTACAAGTGACTTTAGATGAGTCCCCTAGATGGAGACCTATTGGACTTGGACAATTTAAAAACTATCCTTGAATGCTCCAGGTTATAAAATGTGCTGAAGCTCCTCATACACAAACTTTTTTTATATTGGACATGTAGGTGGTCTAAGCTGCTGATTTTACATTTAGTTTCTTCCTTTCTTTTCTGGGCTTTCCATCACTGGTGTTTTTTTAAGACAATCCTCTGTCCATAGTGACTTAGGTGAAACTGATCCTTGTGGGAACGGGTAGACAGGGGTCTTTCCTGATGTATTTTCTATGAATCTAGAAGTTACCATGAAGATGTAGGCACAGGGCCTGACTTGTGTTAGTGGGAATCTCTGCTCAATAAGGCGGTAGGAGACAGCTAATGTCCCTGGCATTTGCAGGCTAGGAGTTGCTCCCTAGACTCTCTGTGAGTTGCCATTGCTGCATAGGTAGCTTTGCTATCAAGCGAAGGAATGATATTTCTAAACCAGTTGGAAATATAATGTTCAAATCGGGTTGGTCTATCAGGTTTATTTTTAAGACGTTTACCTTCTCACATCCGAGTGCTAATGGCAAGCTAGCTGCCACCTGAAACACCACCGGCACTTTTCCTAGCATGCAATTAAAGTCTCTACTGTGTGGGCTGCATTTGCAGCTCACGTGCTGATTTTTAGCTCTGTTCTGCGAAAAGGGCTCATACACCTTCTTATCCTAATGATGGATAGCCTGGTTGTGGGCAGAAATTGTGCAAAAACTACTGCAAATGGCCACAATTTAATTAATTAATTAAATAATAATAATAACAGCAACTGCAGAACCTAGTTGCTGAAGCCTAGAATTCTCAAACTCTCGTCCTAGCTCCCACAGCAGTTTTCTCCAGCCCTGCCTTACTTGCTGTCTCCATTAATAGAATGAGCTCTTCTCAAGAAGTTGACACCATACTCACATCTACATACACCCCAAATCCAGTACTCTGATACAAATCTCAGCCCCTTTTGGAAACTCCCAGCCTCAAGCAGTCAAAAGCCACCTCAAGTTTTGAGAATAGTCATGCACAGGAGGTTTGAGCTTTAAATGCAGAATGGCCAGAAAAACTGACACTTCCTGACATTAAAAACAAGCAAACTCTGTCAATATTGAGAAGAGAGATAGAGGTTTTAAAAATAATGTGAGGGTTGTAACATCCTCTGTGAGACAGCAACTTAACCAGACAATGAAAAGTCTTCCCAAGAGATTGCTTCTATAAATACTGCCTTCCAAAGCTCCTCTCTCATGTGTCAATCAGTTTTTTACAGGCTGCAGAACTCAGGCAGGAAAGAATCTTAAGACAGCAAAAATTTGCTAACCCCAAAACCACTTACATTGAATTCCATTCTATCGTGAATGGGAAGGAGGGATGGTACAAAGACCGTGAAAGGCCCGTATTTGGTCAGCAACACTGAGCAACCAGAAGCTGTAAAGAGAGTTGCAATGTGAAGTAGTTACTTGGCATATGGTTTAACTCCAGCAATAATTATTCCTCTTGTTAACAGCACATTTCAATCTACACATTTTTGGCCTGATGCAATTAACTGGTGCATGTTTACAAGGAACCAGAGTGAGCTTGGTATTGCTGTCACAAGCCAGCTACTAGTTTTAAGGATTTGCACACAAGATTTCCTAAGGATTGCTGATGACTTTGCTCCATTTCAAATCACTGCTGAAATTTGCAGAATATTCACAATAATTTTGTTCCCATGTGCTTATTACCTTATTCTTGGGTTAAGTGTCCTCTGTCTTCCCCTTGAAACAACTAATTTTTGGGTATCATCAGGATTTACTGACACTAAGTATTTCTCAAGAAACTGCTATGAACCCACAGTTGTCAGCTTTCACTCAGTTATTGATGGGCCATCAACAAAGTCCACATCAGCAAAGGTCATTAGATATTAAGTTTCAATGCCCAGGAGTTAGGAGTCCAGAGATCCTTGTGTGGTTGCCTACAGCACAAATCACTATGAAAAACATGCAAAAAGTGCCTGTTGGCAACACTTAGCAAGGAGGGGTATTCACAAAGCTAAGCTGAGCTTTGAGCCTTGTCTCTGCGCTCTTGTCAAGTTGGTGGAGATAGGAAGACTGTGCAGAGGGCGAGCTGGAGAAGGCATCTAACACAAATATGCTTTGACATGAGCTAAAGGGTTCTCCTTTCTTTGAATTACAGTGAGGCAAAAATTAACCTTTGCGGATATCATTCCCCACACTTGCAGTACACGGGTTCTAAAACAGTTTTTGATGTTTCGCAGATCAGTTCCTCACTCGGAAAGTCCTGTGGTGCATAGAAGAAAGCCTTTTCATCTCTACAACAGCCTCTCATGTGTGTGCTGGCACAGAGGCTGTTTAAGGGCTTAGTAGATGTTATACTAAGTAGAGGACGCCTGGCACACCAGCCTTAGGCATCACTGCTAGAAAACTCTAAAACAGCTGAAAGATTATGGGGCCTTCAACACAGATAGGAGAGGTGATAAGAGTCCAGAGCTGTGACATGTTTAATTTTGCAGCCCCTGGTCATACAGTGTGAAGTGGATCTATTATGTTGAAAGACTTCTAGCCTCACTCTCATTCCCATGTTTGCTCCATTCCCCAAAGAAATTCAAAAGACATTTACCAAACATTTTCCTGGCGATGTTTAATTTCCTAATAAACCTTCCTCGTGAATTATGCTGATTTATCTCACTCAAGAGATCCTTATAGCAGCTTCTCCCATCTCCAATCTCCCCTTCTTTACACACACAGCTAAGAGACAAGAATGAAACGTAACAAACTGTTATAAACCAGTTCACAACATATTCAACAAATGTGAGTAGAACAACATGTCAGTATCTACACTTGAAAGACAAACCCCAGCTTTAAGGTGTAGGTGCCTAAACTGAGTGACAGGAAAAAAGGTGCACACTTCTGGAGCACAAGCAAATTTAGACCTACTCAAAGAGAATGAAGATACTTTCTCAGGTACAATCAACATAAGGATTGTCTGTTCTAGACTTCAGAGTACAGATAGCCACAATGTATTTTCAACACCTTTCTAACTAGATATTCAGTCTGTACCAGTCATTACAGAACCTGAAAATTGGAGGTAATGTGTAAAATAAACAGGCTAAGTGAAACGCTAGCAAATAGCTCCATGTGATCCTTCAGCTTCAGTGAGAAGTGTCAGTTCAAGCACATTGGTTTGTCTTAGACTGAATGAGGGCCCCAGACAGGCTAATGACATTTCCAGAAAAGCTTATCTACATGTGAAAATCTCCGTCCTGATTCACACGGATTTCTAGTCATTACTCAGACACTGCTTAAGATCACTGGCTGATAACCACGTTTTTCCCGTTTGGGTTTAGTCCAAGTATCGACTCCACTCTTTCTGTTTCAGAGATGCAAAGACATGCGACACGGGAGGAATTTGACATCACTCCCGCCTCAGAGGGCTGAGTGCCAGCAGCTGGGGAACAGCTACACTGAGGCAGGAGCTGTGCTGAACACCGTGTCCTGCACTTTGCTAGGATGTCCTCAGAAAGGGAAGCCAGCAGTTCTGGTCTGGAGCACATAGTACACAGGTGGATGCTAACAGGTTTAGCAGCACTGGAGAAGGAAGGGTCAAGGAGCTGGGACTGCTCTTTCACTCATCAGCCTCTCAGAGAAGCTCCATTTTTTTCTAGGTAATGCACAAAATCATCAGTGAAGCTTTCTCTGGTGTTTGGGAGGCCATTATGCAAAAATGATCCTAGATCTGGCAATACTTCCCATCTAAGCAGTATCAACTTATAGGTGTTTTGCTCCAAAGGACTAAATGAAGTCTGCTGTTTCTTCCCTCAGCTTCCCTCTTCCCCGTCAATCTGCAACTCTGATTCATTTCTTGCTTACAGGCCTGAGCGGGAGGTGAGCCAAAGACTTAACACTCAGAATCAAATGAGGCAAACATGAACAAATGAGTTGCATCTCTCCCTTTTAATGATTGATTATTAACAGATAATACCTTACTACTACCACCAAATTGGGGAGTTACATCTATAGTTCACATCACAGAAGACTCTGCTGCCCCAGATTTAAAACATCTTATGACCCACATGACAAAACTGACAAGGACTGATCTAAACCTTTTCACTTCTAATGGGCTTGGTACAAACAGGCTCTTCTCCCAGGGTGACCTTGGCCCATTCTCCTCAGTTAGCTCTCAGTTTCTTCAAAATTTAGCTCATTCAAACTCAGTTTCCACTCTAGCTGCAGAATAAGCTTCTTTAATAACAATATTCATATTGGTTTACCTAGGATTCCCCTGGGAATTAATTTCACACGTAGAAGTCATGTCGCAAAAAAACTGCCGACAATCGTTGGGAATTACAGAGCACTCAGACGAAGAAGTTCTCCTACTCATCCCAGGCTTGCAAATGCAAGATGCCTAAGGGAAGGCAACACAGTGATTATAGAGATGCATTCATAATCTTTTACCCAGTTAAGTTACTCTACAAAAGAGCCACTTGCTTTCCCTGTGCAAAATCTAAGGTAAGGAGAACAGGTTTGACCAACACAATGGAAAACTCATTAGAAGAACTTCTCACCTGGCCATTTTTCAGACCCTTTCAGGTTGCCAATGTGCTGTTGTTGCCCTTACCTCTCCTGGATTTCTGTATATACAGAATGTAGAGTTTTCTGGGCAGCCTCCATTGTTCTCCACACAAGGGTTTATGGGCTGGCAAATTTTTCCATCTCCCTGAAATCCTTCTTTGCAGGTACATTGGTATTTTCGTGGTCCAAGAACCTTACACACAGCGAAGGGAGAGCATGGAGAAGGAGCACAAGGATCCTGAGCTAGAATTAAAGAGATGAGAGATGAGAGTAATCAAATTTGTTTTCAAATGAGCACGTACTGCAGCACAGCAGAATGCAAAAAGACCTGGAAAGAATGAAGTACAAGGAATTTAGACTATTTGACTTCTAAAGTTTCCTAGAAAAATAAAATCATTTCAGATAGCAAGTGGTTTGGGGTTTTTAATGTGAGGAATTTGTGTGATGATACATTCTTCATGTTACTTCAGTAATGGAAGTGTGAGTGACAGAGGATGCTTGAACTTGCTCCTGAATTTCCACCATATCATCATTCATTTCTTGCTTTCAGGACCAAGTGAGAGGAGAGTCAAAGCTTTAACCCTTAATCTTACAAGGATTCCTAAAAATCAGGTTCTTAAGCCTTTGCAGTGAACCAGGTATTGTATTCATCGTGATCAAATTCATCCAGAGGTAGTGCAGTAATTTTTTTCCAAACCAGGGACCATTTAGTGTCACAGAGAAGTTTCTCACCTTGGCAAATGCTCCCAGTTTTTCTGTAGCCCAGCTTGCAGTCACACATTGCTGTCCCCTCCCTTACCACACATTCGCTGTTGTCCTCACATGTCACGCCTTTGCAAAGAGGAAGCTCTGGAATCATACAGCAAAAAGAGTTTCCTTTTGAGCATGCAGGGCACTGCAGGAAGATACAACTTACCTTGCAAAACATTTGGAAATGAAGGCCTCCACGCTGGCACAAAAGCCAGGGGATATAAGCAGTCTAAGCAGTCAGGTCCCACAAGGCTTAGAGAGAAGAAAGGATCTATCTGGTTTCCACGGAAAGAACAGAGGCACAAAGAGATGATACATCTCGGCCACTGTCATGGAGTGAGGAGTAGATCCCTGCTTTTCCCTCTGTCTAGATCTCTGGTGCTCAGATCATCTTCCCTCTGCATTCCCAAGCTATTCATTGCCCACCCCTGCCCCTGGCTCCTTCTGGGACTCATTTATCCAAGCCTGTATCACAATTTAGCTCTAACAACCCCTCTGCAGCTACCAGTGTTTTTACCTTGGTCACACCTGGGGCCAGTGTAGCCTCCATAGCACGTGCAGCTTCCATCCCCAGAGACGCCGCTGTTGCATTCCCCGTGCACACAGTCACACACTGCAAGAAAGTCCAGACAAGCCCGACCTTCAGCTACAAGGCAATGCACAGGCTTCCAGGCATACCTTGGCCAACAGCCCTGGGACTTGACACCTGGATTCCCCACGGATAATCCACAGCAAATGTAGCGCCTTTGCTTATAGAGAGCAAACTGCATGTCCTGGGCTCAAGAAGACAAAGTACTGCCCTGTAGATCTAGACCAGCTTTTCAGGCACATGTTTTAACTTTCCACTCCTCTAAGTCTGCTGCGGCCCATGTAGAAGGAGGCAGTTTTATAAGAGCCTGCTCCATCTGTGAGCCCAGCATTGGTGTCACTGTGAGAGCACAACTACCAAGACCACACACGTCTCACCTGTGTGGATGCAAAGGAAGCAGGAGCTGGACAGAAGGGCTCCTTTAACAGCCACGCTGTACTGGTAAGAAATTGCTTCCAAAAATGCCGTATTTGAGAAGCAGAACAGTGTGTATTAGTGGTGTAGGGAGGGCAACAAGGAAGCAGCTGGGAGACAAGTGAGGTGGTTACAGGGGTCTGGAAACCAGTCGGGAAGTGGGTGTGGGTCTCTTCAGGGATGTAGGTAACAACCTGACTAAAAGGAGAGAGTAAAGTGGGATAACTCTGAAGGGGAGAGAGGTTTAGAATAGGAAAAAATGGACTGGTTTGAGTGAAAGAATCATTTGTCTGACAGGACAGTGGAGAAGGGCACAAAGACAAAATTCCAAAACCCCTGCTATTGAATACTGCCAGCTGGCATCCTCTCCTCTCCAGCATCTTTCCTCACTCAACCTCCTCCTCCTTTTTCCTTGCTCTCCATTATTTTTGAGGACGATTCACTTTAGTTACTCATTCTTACCTGACTGACAGTCTGGGCCATATCGATTTTCATCTTGACAGTCCTGGCAGGAAAACCCACTGTATTGCTCCTAAAAGGGCCCCAAAATGTCCCAGATGTTATTTTTTTCTGCATTGTTCCACACATTGTTATAGTTCAAAGTCTCTCTTAATACCTGTTTTTCTGTGACATCTGAAGCAAAACAGTGAAGATAACTGATCTGTTTGGTGCTCTAGTAGCACTACTCAGCCTCCATGGCAGAGAAGATCAGGGTAAGCTGACACACAGAGGCCGTGCAAAATGTCAGCGAAACTCTGGTGGACACTAAGTAAACAATGTCCTGATCATAAACAGACAGGATTGTACCAGCTGCTTTCTGATATCTCTCTGAAAAAGGAACTTGGAATACATCAATGCCAATAGACTCATCACATTGATTTTACAGGGCTTGGGGCCCTTCTGCATATATTTTAACCAATTTAAGATGTCTTTGAGTCAAATTCAAAATCTACTTTTCTCAAAGAAGGGCTCAAGAGGTAGAATTTTAGTTCACAATGCTATTAATTAATGATGATGTAAAAACATACAGTTCATAAAAGCAAGTTTCAAGTCTGACACTGATCCACTAAGCTAAAAATTTTAGAGACACTGCTCTATATGATTCAGATGTGCAGGAATTACTTATGCTTTTGTTGTACTAACTCTGGAGCTGTAAAGGAAAAATAAACATCTGTCTTAAATACTCATTCTGGTCTCTCCTGCTTTCCCTGAGAGAGGGAGGATCTGCCTGCTAAGATGCAGGACTAATTTGAGAAGTATATCATCTAAGGTTGGAAAAGGTGTAGCTCATCAAGAGTCAAGGATCTCAGGGCTTCTTGCGGCCACAGAGACACTGATTACTTCAACTGATCAGAAGGTTAAAGTCATGCAATTATTTCTTTGTGTCTCTCCAGAAATCCTTCCTGACTCCATACCCTCACCAACAGCATCTCACTGCTGTTGCAGTCCTCACCAGCCTCCAGGAAAACCACAGACACTGGTGCTGGAATGAAAGAAGCTGCTAATGACCTTCCAGGCAGAAGGGCAGCCTTCATCCAAAGCATCTGCACAGACGCTGTACAGCTCCTTTTGACAAAAACATTTCACCCTCAGAATAAATCATGCACTGACCTTACAGATGCAGGTCCCATTTTGCTGTATGCCATCCATGCATGTCCCATGGCCATTGCAGGGATTTTGAGAGCCACCTGGACACTCTGGTAGGCAAGAGACAGACCAGACAACATTAGAGTGAACAATCAGCACTACAGCTCCTTTCCTTCCAGGCATTACTGTTGTACAAAAGCAATGGCCTCTTAAAAGTGGCACCAAGGAGCAATTGGGCTGCTAGCTAAGAAATGTCTTTCATTAAATGTCTAAGGAAAAGTCCCAATGGACCGTAACTAACTAAATTTCAGCAAAGGTGCTGAAACATGTTTTGAGTTTGAGCCACTGCTGCTTGTGTCAGCAAGAGGTGGTATGAAGCATCCCAGGGCAGTTCTGAGGTTCAGGACAAACAGGACCCTGCTTTGCAAAGGTACTGAGCATTTTCAATTCTCCCTGACTTTATGAAGAGCTGGAAGTGTGCCCAGAAAAAAATGATCCACACATATTTGGAGCAATGTACCTCCAAATTCTGGGGACTATTTCCAATAACTTCAGGCGTGTGGCTCCCTCAAAGAAGCCACTTGCTTATTCAGACCACTTCGTGTGAGAACAGGCTCAAGCACTCCAACAATCTCCCATTTTCTGCAATATTATTCCATGAATCGAACAATCATAGGAAAACTGTTTAGCTTAGTAGGTCTTGCTTTCGGATTTTTAAGACAAGAGAAAACAAATTCTCATTACCGAGTGGAGCTTTGGGATGGATATTTTCATGTTGGGCTGGAATTGCTAAGTACTTTCTGTGGTTGAGTGGCTAACTAACTGCAGGCTATACAGGAGCGCACGTGGCACACGCACTGCAGACTAGAGGGACATCAGAAAGAAATATCTTCCTCTTCCTTTGGAAACTTTCTTAAAGAGGAACAAAAACATCCCTTTCCAAAAAGCTTATTTTTAAAAGAAGAGACAAAAGGAAGTTCCACCAAAGGAGGTTATGTTATGTGTTAAATGTACGAGGATTCAACGCATCTGAAGATTCCTTCCCCATTATATTCTGAGTCTCCCAGACAGATAACAGAGATCTTGTCAATGTTCAAGGAATAATGAAAATTAATCACCTCACTCCATATTTACTATGCCCTGTTGAAAGTAGTTTGACTTACTAAGCAGCTAAAAAGTGTCGTAAAAAGACAAAGAACTTACCGTAACACTCAGTACCCCAGAATCCTGGACAGCACTTCTTCTCCTCAATTTCCTTCTTACATACGTGATGGCACCCTGGCTGGGAAAGGGTATTTTCTCCTAACTTGACAGTGTATCTTAAAAAGAGCAATCCAAAGTTCACAATTACCACACAAACACACCACATGCCTGGTGGAGGGTTTCTAAGCAATCACACTGCAGTGCACTCATCTCTGATTGGAAAGAAGGGTGTTTGTTCCCTCTGCCGTGCACACACACACACGAGTTTGCACTTGGGTTATGGCTTCTCTAAGGACACCCATTGATCTGACTCTCAAAGACTGGTTACAAGAAATCTGCCAGGGACTGGACATGAGACAGGACCTTGGGTAGTCTGAGGGCATCAGGACAGAAACCTTGGAGTCTGGAGGGTTAGATAGCATAGAAACAAATTTAGGATCTTCAGAGCAACTTAAAATTTGACTTTACACCTAAAATATCCTTGAGAGAACAAAATCTCCTTGCAGGACTTGCCCCTTTCTGTCTTGCATTAAAGATTTCAGATTGGGATGCTGGAAATTTGGATTTAATAGCTGTGTTATTTATGCATTCTCTACTCAGTCTAGGACAAACTCCTAAAATCTTCCAAATAAGCACCTTCTTTCAACCCTTCATCTATCATCTCTACACTCAGGGTAAGCCCTTGGTGACAGTGTCAGGTTCTGCATGAATACAGCACAAAACTGTTCTTGGGTCTGTCCAACAACCACCACAAGAGCAGATAACTCTCAGAAAAGCTGCATACACTCACATTATTCTTACATTTCATTTTATTTTTGGCACAACATCCTTCCCAAAAGGAACTTGGAAATTGTCTCAATAGCACTGCCGCTTTGGCTTCAATCTGACTCTCGTGTGTGTCTGTGCAAAAACTGCTATAAACTGCAAAACTGCTCCAGCTATTTTTAAAGTATTTCGACAGAATAGCGAATCACAGAAAACAGTAGACAATGGAGCTATATATTAACAGTTAACATTTGCTACTGAATAGATATCCAAACAATAATCTATAGTGCTTCGTTTTTAAAAAGCTTCCTGGTTAATTCAGTTTTCCTTCACCCTTTTCCTATTAGAGCCAAGCTCAACAGACTGAGAACAAGGGACATATGAACAAGCAATTGTCATAAAGCGAACTAGGAAGGTAAAAAGTTCAGAGGATTATTGCTGGAAGTTGGGAGGATATATATGGGGAACTATCGTTATATTATTTTCCTAATAATCCACTACGGAATTCTGAGTCTGAAACAGGTTTCGTTGCTACAGCAGGGTTAGCAAACTCAGGTTGTTTAGGGCAAGTCTGAGGGAATTATAATGTAATTTGTTCTGTGTATATTGAAAAAAGCCCAGGAAAAAGTCTGTAGGATTTGCAAGGAGACAAAAGCAACAATAACAGAGGTCATAAATCCACTTTGATGCATGTAAAAACAAAGCTCGTTGGATCTTTAGACCTCAAAACCCACATGTGTTTTCTCCAGAAGGCACACATGCTGCTTTTTGCATACCAGGGCTGTACCAAAACCTTAACATGGTTAAGAAATGGGCCTTACCTGCAGCCCCTCACTCCTAATCCTTGGGTGGTCTTCAGCCAGCCTCTTGGACACAACATTTTAGGTGCTGCAGCACAAGCAGTACATGCTGTATTCAAGGTAAACATCGTCTTGATATTGCATCGCATGGACTTTAACTTAAAAAGAAAAAAAATAGAATGGAAGTAAGTCCCACATGAAATTTTTACCCTAGCTCCTCCTCTGGTCAGTCTTTAGTATCTTTACCAACAGTGCACCACTCTTTAGATATCACTGGGGAGGGCAGCGACCAGTGCAGCTGCTGGGAGGTTCACCACACACTCGTATGGGCTAAACCATCAGATCACGCTACTCCACTTGGATCTCAGCTAGAAGGCGACAAGGCAGACCACAGCTATCTTACCTTTCCCCTACACCTCACAGCAAACGTTCTAACCATTTCTAAAATAATCCTAACTGTGCACTGTTAATTTAAGCTGATCTTTCACAAACATGTGGTAGTGGTACATGAAGACAATCTGCAAATTAAAAACCCTTGCCAGAAGATGCTGAATTACAATGAAACACGACATTTCTCTTTTTCATGCCACTGAGATGATCCAGTTCACTGGTGGTTTCATTGCTGTTCAAAGGGTCTGAAGAACTGAATGCTTTGGTTCAGTCTACTTCTCCCAGGAGCTGCTCGCACAAATATTTCTCGTGGCAATTGTCTTCGAGAAGGTGTGGGAGGTGGATTAAAAGGAAAGGTTCTCTGTACCTCTCTGACCACCTAGATGGCCCTTGATGCTTTTACCCTAGGTGAGGACTCTATAAACATTGGCAAGAAGATCGAGACTTGGATAATTACTATGGCTGGTGATAAATTCAGCATGAGTCCTTCCACCCAACTGGAATAACTTTAGGGGTCCAGGTTTCCTCACAGGACTTTTCTTTACCCCTGTGCCCATCAACTCTGCTTCTCCAAACGAAACACAGCCAGAGTAGATGAAAAAAGTACAGCCTCAGAGCACATCATCATCATCATATGCCAAGTTGTCACAAAAGCTCGTGATTTTACCCCCAAAGCGTTTCCTTGAATTTCTAAACTCCTGGAATCGAGCAACTGCACGGAAACTTCGTTGCTCATTCTACAAGAAGACAATGTTTGCCACTGACAATGGCAGAGAAAAGCAGGGAGGTACGAGCTGTGTTTGCTCCAAAAGGTCACTGGCTGGAAAAAAACCCACACAGCTCACCTCAACTGTGTCTCTGCAGGCTCTGTATTTTCTAAAAATAAAAACATTAGATCAAATTTTGGGAGGAGGCCTTTATCTGGGATTTTTTAAGCCAATCCTGAACAATGCTGTTAAAGCAGCAGCTCTGCCTTGCCCAGAACTCCTTGTTTTGGATTCCCATCAGCAATCTCAGCTTTGCTTCCTCTGAATTTAAGCCCAAATGCACGCATTTGCCTTCAGGCAAAGGAGGAAGCCCATGGCTTCCCATCAGTTATCAACAGCTCAGGAAGGCCCTCCCAGATGATAGCCAAAGGACCCTGTCAGGAAAACCTCCTGAGAGATAACCCTCAAGTCCCAGGTCCACAGGAACATCTCTCTGTTAGTTTCCTGATTCACACCCACATTCCCTCTGCTTGGAGTTGTTGAGCTTTTTCTCACCTTCATGGATCCATTTTCTGTAGCCATTCATGCAAGAATGCTGCCCAAAGCACAAGTGATTTCCATGTCTGTGGTTGCCCTTCACATGGATATTAATTTCTAATTGTGCACCTGGAGCTTTCCTTACCATACAGTAACCTTCCTTCGGTGGCAGAATCCCCAAGGAACCTGTTATGCCAGGGACTCCCTTGCACTACAAACAGCTCAAAATCAATCTGAGATCTGCCAAACGCACCTATCCATGTCCTCTGAGCACCAGCTTTACTAAATTTGGGAGGGCAGAAATCAGTTTTGCTGTTCCTTACATTTCAGCCCCACTGGCACACAGTGTACCCAGAGATTTCCCATTATTTTGTGGGGCAAAACAGAGAAGACAGCAAATATGAATGGATAAATGAGGTGCTATGTCCAGAGTACTCTGTCTCAAGAGATCAGCAGTGCCATTGATACAGTAGGGAAGAAATCCAACAAACCAGTTGATTCCAGTACAACTGAGGACTTCAGACTAAAGCTGAGCTTTTGAAAGGAGCCATCTGAAGCCAGGCACATAATTCTGACAGAATGGTCCATCTCCTGGCTTTCTAGTCCCAACAAATTCCAGCTTTAACCTTCAGTTAGACAATGCCTCAGAAAGAGGAATGGGAAGACATCCCAGGAAGAAACATAGAGGTAGATGCCTTCCCATGAGTTACGATGTTAATGTTCTTAGAGCTACCCCAAAAACCTTTATCAAGTGTCTGAGTCACCCAGTCTGTGTGAAAAAGGCCACACAAACAGTAGAGCACAAAACACGGGAGTAAAACGCTCCAATTTTCAATTTCATCTTTATTTCCAGGCATCAGGAGTTGGCAGTCAGACACAGCTGGGCCATTAAATGTGTTCTCTGTCATGGTGGTGGAGAAAGGCACCATTACTCACACATTATTCCATTTTCCTTCTCTTTCCTTCAGCTGTGTGTCTCCATTTCTAAGTGGAGATGGACACTGGGAGAGGAGAAGGGCTGTCGCTCCTCCATGTTGGCACGTTTAATTAATTGCAGGACTCTAAGACAAGGCAGCTATAGTGGAATGCCCCCTACCCTACCTTCCTGGGACACTTCATGAGCTTTAGGCAGTTTTCCAGTAAGATCTTCCCCTTTTTATAGGGAAATACGCTTGTGTCAGCAGCAACAGGCAGGAGGAAAGAGGAAGAAAACAGCTTTGTGGAAAATAATTTAAAAAAATATTTCCTTTCCTATTTGAGTGACAGAACTGATGAAACAGACATTTTCTGGAGTGTTTTGCTTCTTAGGAAAGCACAAAGGGGAATCAAGGGACATAAACGCAACAGTTCAGATACTTGAATTTTAGAGGCGATGAAAGATAGGAATTTGAGTCAGAGGTGGCTCCTGGGGCAGAGTCTCATGGTAAACAATGATGCCCTGCTCCCTTGGGCTCATCTGCGATCACCATTTCTAAGTTTGAAGACCCAGTGAGAGGGATTATCTGCCCCCGTGGTGCCGCAATGCAGCCTGGTGGGCCAAGACTCAGTGAGGTGCACGGTGGCTATGCCAGGGGAAGGGGGTGAAAACAGTCACAGCTCTGCTCAGGTGATGTTGTGAGCCTGGACCGTATCACACTGTGGGTACAAAGTAACAGAAAAGAAAGACTGGTGGTCTCAGACAGCTCCAAAATCAAAGGAGGCTTTTAAAGCAGAAGCCATCCAGATGTAGCTGAAAGAAGCCAGGGTGCCTCTGTCCACACTGTGCTCTGTCTTGCCAAGGATGGACTGTGCTTGCTCCCTGCACTCCAACACATGCACATGTATGAGCAGCCTCTGCCATCTGTGCTTAGGTGAGACCTATCTGAGCTTCTGGACGCTGCAGTGCTTCCTTCCCTCCTCTCACTCCGACACAGATGTCCCTTACTTCTCAAGCGCACACGTTTCTCTTATTCCACTTCAAGAGAATAAGATGGGGAGGTTTTTTAAGGACTAGTTTCATTCCCTTCGTTTTCACCCTTTATCTTTTCATCCCAAACCGTAACACAAATCCTTCTGCACAGTAAAATCTCAAGGAAGAAAGAAAAACACATTTGGACGTCAGTGTTCGGCTCCAACAATCCTGGGAGCCAGTTCTGGAAACAGTCATTATCTAATGAATCACCAAGTTTCCAGATCATTTGCCCTTTACAAAACAGAGCCATAGACACATGCTTGAGTCATTATAGTCATGTACCTCTCCAAGAAGTTCTCAATAACACTTTAGCTGAACAGACCTTGGATGCAAAAAAACCTTCTCATTTGTCTGAAGGAAGACACTTTTCAGCATGAGGATGAAGAATCAAGCCCAGAGATTACCTCACACTAGACCTGCTGTTGCCCTGGGTGTTTCTCTCCATCTCAGCTGTAGGGGTGCACCTCATTGGAGGCACAGGGATGTAGAGAGCACTCCCCTCATTTCCCACCTGCCTCCTTTTCTCCTCCAGCACAGCTTCAGATTGGCCTCCTCCCAGGAGAAAAACTTCCATGCTTCTCACATTTGCCGCATCTCCCCCAGCCCAGACCAAGAAGTACATAAAAACCAGACCAGGCTAACAGATTTGCTGTCACGTTTGAGCCATCAAATAAGAGCCCTGAGGTAACATTGCTGAAAAAGAGCTGGCACAAAAATCTCTCTTTTCTCTCTTGATGACTCCTGCAAGATCCTTGCGAGCCAACGGAGGCCTCTTGTGGAATCACAGCACTTCTGTTGCAGTCAGATCCAATGGCTATTCTAAAACTATCAGAGAAGACTTCACTAGGTATTTGTTTTTCCTTACCTCCCACTATAACCTTTCAAATGCTTCTTTCTCCAAAAACAGGGAATCTTTTGGGGAGAAAAAAACCTCTGAAAGGGAGTTATTTTTCCTGGATGAAACAAAATGCTCCAGAGGTGATTCAAAATATTTCACTTCTCTCTGAGTGGGTTCTCATTACCTGATATTTTAACTGTTACACTCCAGGCCAGACACCTCAGTGATTATAGAAATCAACAGTGTCTTGAAGTGAGGAGACCCAAGTTTCCACTTACACCAGCTGAAGATGTGAGACTGTGCCTCTGAATGCACTACTAAACTGGAACCCACCAGCCTGGAGCCCATGCCTCCAGACAAACAAAAACCACCAGCAGAGACACTTCTTCACATTTGTGCTCAAATCACTTTAATGATCCTAAAAGCCTAAAGGTTCACGAGGTTCTTACCTTATTTGTGTGCTTACTAATCCTTCATGGCACTTTTATGAAAGGGCCTATACAAAAGCTTCTGCTTAATGATCTGTCACTGAACCACCTTGTCATTGTTCTGGTTTTTTGTAAATTAAGTCTTTCCGATTCACACACATCTTCCTTAGCACAGGTCTGTCCACTCCCCACAAGGCCCCTCTTTGCCATTCAGGACAAGACAACCCTTCCATAGCTCAGATCCCCAGGGAATAAGATTTCCACACAGCCTACACAGCTCCTGACTTTGTAGGCCAGTTCATTCCTGCAACGGTGGGACACAGGAAGGGAAATGGCAGAAGACAACATACTTTGAATTCGTGTAAATTCTAAGCCTACAGAAAATGGGATGCCTCACCATGAAACCTATAGAACAGATCGACAAAGGCACTATATATTCTTCCAGGTGCTGCTTCTAAACACAAGAAGGTAATTACTCTGTTGCGAAGTAACAATTTTATGAGTTTTTCATTTAAAAAAAATTAAAATTCTCCTGGGAAACTTCTGGACCTGTCCTGCCGGATGCTAAGTTCCCATCACATGTACTGAAAATAGCAGAAGACAAAGATGCCAAGTCTAGTCCTTTCATATTGCTACTTTCATGCTCAGTGCTGAACATAAATACAAATTTAATCTGATCTAAAACTTGAGCAGCTCCCTTCAACCTTATTTTCCGTTCCTCAGCTTAGACTACATGCATACCCACGGGTAACCAGAGAAGCTACCTTATGGCCCTAAAGTTTAATTATGGATATTAGTCTACACCTAGCAAAATGTACATGGAAAAAGGAGTTTCAGGGAGGACTATTTCATAACACGCAACCATCCAAACATGAAGAACCGCTCAATGAACATTTAAACAAAGACTCACAGACTTACCTTCTGAATCTGGCAGTCAGCTGCGGGAGCAAAACATGCTGCTAAGAAGAAAACCAGCAACCCAGGAGGACGCATTTTCATGCTTTTACAGGCAGGACCCTTTCCACAAAAGAGGTGGCGATAGAGGCTGCAATTTCTGTATGACAAGACCGCCTACTAAGAATCAGATCCAAGACAAACCAGAGGTTAAAAGTAAACAGGGAGAGAACATTTTCACACTCTACTCTTTGACTGTGAAGCCTTCAGAAGCTGATCTGCTACTTCTAGTCTTAGTTCTGAATCAATACCAGCTTTTTCTTTCTTTCTATTCTTTTTTTAAAGTGCACACACAGAACTCCTTAGTAAAAGGTTTACTCAAAACAGGAACATCTACGGATTTCCTCTTACATATCAGTTCAAACCAGAAGGAAGGAAATCCTTAGTTTTCAACTAATTGGAATGAAAAGAGGTTAACTCTGTATGCTTAGCTGAAGGCAAATCTAATGGGCAAACTTAAATACCATGAATTCATGAAGGGTAAGTTAATTTCCTATTACAACTGATGTAGGTACTTCCACAACACCTCAAACAGAAGGTAGACCCAACCGCTGCCTATCCCAAAGTACGAGTGAACAAAGCAATGCGAGTGATGTGCTGTGCTTCAGAGCAATAATAAATAAAAGCACGTTGTGAACACAAGCCAAACACATTGGGTAGGCTTTGATATTTATTTAAAATATTTGAGTTTCTCAGCTAGAAAAGCATCACATTTTGCAGGTGCTACACCAACAATGGCAAAACACATCGTTTTCCAAATACTCTGCTGACAACTCGATGAACGAATCCAAGGAACATTGCCATAGCACTCAGAATAGGTAAGTCCCAAAATGAGATTAAAAACCAATACTTGAAGTATGGACTGCAACTTATCTTCTCCTTTTGAATATTACCAGCAACCAAGAATTGATTATTGACAGATTTTACGTAGACTTTGTCTCCCTACACTGCCAAGAAAAAGCAGTATACTGAGCAGTCCAAGGACAGCCTCTGTCAGTAACAAATCCTACTGCGCAATGGGCAACCTTTTAGGTTTTGAGCCATTACATGAAGGTGCCTACATGAAACCAGGATAGGTTAGCAGCTAGTCTTGTGTTTACATAAATAATTGAACACATTAATTTTTCTTTGCCCCCTGCATACACACAAAGATGCACATGCTAACATACAAAGCATATAAGAACCACTGTACTTACTGGTGTTGTCAGTCGTGCTTTAACTCTCCCTCCATCCTACAGAGAGAGCCAGCATGATGGACAGCCAGCGCTCTTATATACCCTGCATAAACAGGAAGCAGATAAGGCACACAACCATCCACTGCAATCCCTGGGAGAAGTACCAGCCCACAGCTCAATCTCACGACTCAGCCCACTTGCCCCGTTACAGAACAACCGCAGCCTTGGGACCATCGCTGCCCAACAGGCGGCCGCTCTGCCAAGGTTCACGCAGCTCTGGAAGCTGTTTGGTCCCCTGCAGGTCTGTGAAATGAGGCTGGGGCAACAGAGATCAGAGCAGTTCTGGTGAGATGACAGTCGCAAATGGACAGTGAGGACATTCTTGTAGAGGAGGACAGTAGTACAGAAGCTGTACAACACTTTCTTTACCTACAGTCTCGGCACTAGACTGATTATGTCCTCATGGCTTGAAGACACACAGCTAAAACAGGCAGCTGAGAAGGACATTGAGTGCTTGTTGATGGGTTTTCCAAGAGCTGGCTGTATGACATAGGGATTAAGTTGTGGGTACTGGGCATTCACAGATAGCTGATAAGATTTTAAAGTGAAAATATCTTACCCTGAGGCACTTGAAGAGGCATAGTCATCTTTTAATGACTCTTCAGACTGTTTTCTAAATGGCTTGGCACTGAAAATGGTACATGGAAAAAGGACACATAGCAACTGATTCCAAGGCTTTCCACTGCTGCTTATCATCACTATACCTGACCTACTGCAAGGAAACTAGGAAGGGAAGGAAGAAAGGCTTAGTGAAATTCCTGCCTGAATTAAGCAAGATCCACAGCCAGCTTTCCCCCCTGACCATATCTCATTTAAAGGTAAGCACTATAACAACAATGTACAGGCTAAAAACATAAACAGCGAGTAGTGCCATTGTACAGCAGCAGAGCATAAACTAAAAAGTCAGAAGGTCATCTGTCCTCAGATGCTGTTTTCCTAATCAAGTAGCATAGGCAGCCGCTGCCTACAAACTGGTCTGGGGGAACGGAATCTTACTTTGTTATCACTGCTGATGGATCTGGAGCACCGGCTTTGGATTTGCATGGGTTTGGGAATTAGAAGGTGAAGCACCAACCATTTTCAAATTCATGGGTGACCAATAGCCTTTAATAATACTCACTGCACAGTGGAAAGATGCCAGCATGCTCCTGGAGACACATCAGTTGGCAGTATCACCAAAGATGGCAGTACTGGTATGGAAACAGCACAGGGAGCAAAACTGGGCAAAGTAAACACAAATTATTGCTCCACTTACATGACTCCTATTCTCTTCCAATAGATGAATTCCTCCAAGGCAGATGGATTTTCTCAAGGATGACATCAATAAAAAGCTTATGCTGCAGAGGCAAAATGCATTGGATCAATTTTTTGATTCCACTGTTTTGTCCAACACCCTTCAAAATAGTCATTAAATAATAATAATAAAAAAATATGTAAAAAACCCCAAACCACAAAACAGTTCCCTCGCTCATTTCTATACGAGACCAGTTCATACACACAGGTGCTTGCACAAAGCATTTCAACCCCCAAAGTCCCACAAAGCAAGATCCTGAGATGTGTCAGAGAGTTCAACATCTGATTGCTTCTAAATTGTCCAGAATTTAGAGGAAATACCCAGTAGCGCGTTAAGAATGAAGCCACGGGACTTCCCATGTCACTAGCAATTAAAGGAATCTGTGAGACAGGAAAACGGGGCGGGGGGGAACTTCATGAAAAGGAAAATTTATAGGCTAGACTTGCAAGGATCTGATGTGAGAGAGCAAGGGGCCCTGGGCAAGCAGGGTGGAAGGGCTTCATTCATTTCTTAGTCAATGTCTGCTTGAAATAGGATCATGCGTGTCCAATTTTAAAACGTACTAGGAGTTGTCAAGCACCTGTCCGTGCGTTTATCAGTGAGGTTTAGCACAGGGGCTTTTGTTTGCTTTGGAGAGCACGGAGGTTGACTTATCAGTCAAGTGTCTCCTGCACACACAGCAGAAGGCGGTTGGTTTAGCAGTTGAAGGCAGGGATATGGGTCTCAGAAGCATCATCTTCAACTTCTGGCCCTGAAACAGATTACTTCTACAAAGTGTTAACAATTTACCTTGTGGTCCAAAGCCCCCACATCATCAACAGATTGCTGGCAAGCAGCAGTGCTCAGGATATTTCCCTCACTCAGTCTTTTTGTACTGATGAAAACTTGGGTCCTTTAACATAACTTGGCAAAGACCTGACTTTTTTTTTTTTTTGGTGAACACATGAACACTCAGAGTTGAGAAACTGCTGGTGAAAACTACCCAACCTATTCCATGGAAAAAAAAAAGTTGCCTGGGCAAGGGCAAAGGATATAGCTACGAACCCGCCTGTGTATCATGCTGCGTTTTAAAATGCTGAGTCACCAGCTCTTCTCCGCGCAGCGCAGTGCATGCAGCCCTGGCCAGCTTGGGCAATTTCCTGCTATTGAAATCCTTTGTTTAAGCAATCTTTAGAGAAATTACCAAGCCAAGACAAATGATTTACCACCCAGCCTACCATGCCACACAGCTTCTGTGGGAGCTGACTGTTTGGCTACATCCACAAAGAGAAATGGACTCTTGTTCTGCTCTTCTGGGAAAGACAAGAATGCTGCTTCTCTTTATTTTTTTTCTTCTCTTGGCAATTTAGAAGGAACAAGAATTTTAAAATTTGCTCCTAAAAGCAAAAAATCAGTAGGGTGGCAGGGCAAATAGGAGTCTGTTTCTCACACACACTGGTCCCATTCCAAGCAGACAGGTAGAGCTCCCGAGCACAATGTTGTCCTGTGATTGAGGAAGAAATTATCACGCCTGCTCACATCCTGTTAGCTCAAAACCGTGAAGGGCAGCAGGGCAAATGTCAGCACAGAAATGTTGTGAGTCCTGGCCTATTTATTGTTATTGACTCCCAGTTCCTTTACACACACTCGTGCAGTGAAAGCCACATACACATTTCCATCTCTTGGTTTTACTTTTCTACCTTTCCCATCTATTAAGCAG